>JAOQMR010106171.1:0-12176 GCA_027563865.1 Erythroxylum pelleterianum
ATAAGTAAGGGTCATCCCAAGCATAATATTTCGCATCCCTTTTAATTTTATCTTTTTCATACTTAGTTAAATCATCAAGTAATGATCCAGTAGCTAAGTAATTGACAATATCAGCAAACCAAGGAATGCTATCATGTAAAGAAAAGAGACACTCATCGGGGAATGCATCATTCAAAGGTAATGCTTCTTCCAGTTATGGTATTCGACTAAGATGATCTACCACTAAATTCTCAGATCCTTTTTTGTCTCTAATTTCCAGATCGAACTCTTGCAACAACAAAATCCATCTTATCAACCTTGGTTTAGCTTCTTTCTTCTTCAATAAATACCGCAATGCTGCATGATCAGAAAACACAATAACCTTAGTGCCAAGCAAATAAGAACGGAATTTTTCTAAGGCAAATACTATAGCTAAAAGCTCTTTTTCTGTTGTCGAATAGTTGCGTTGAGCACTATCAAGTGTTCTAGAGGCATAGTAGATGACATGAGGTTCTTTCTTGATTCTTTTCCCAAGCACATCTCCGAAAGCGAGATTGCTAGCATCGCACATTATCTCAAATGGGAAATTCCAATTCGGAGCTTAAATAATTGGGGCTGAAACCAACTTCTCTTTTAATGTATCAAATGCTTGCTGGCAAGCCTCGTCAAACTCAAAAGTGACATCCTTTTGCAGGAGTCTACATAAGGGTTGAGTGATCTTTGAGAATTCCTTTATAAATCGTCTGTAGAACCCTGCAGGGCCAATAAAAGAACGGACTTCCCGCACACTCGGGGGGTAAGGTAAAGACTTAATGACATCTATTTTTTCCTTATCTACCTCAATACCCTTTGCAGAAACAATATGCCCCAAAATAAGCCCTTAGTCAACCATAAAATGGCATTTTTCATAGTTAAGAACAAGATAAGACTCTAAGCATCTTTCTAAAACCTTGGTAAGATTTGTCAAGCACTCATCAAAAAAAAAATTCATAGACTATAAAGTCGTCCATAGAAACTTCTATGATATTCTCTACGTACTCTGAAAAGATACTTACCATACATCTTTGAAACGTTGCTGGGGCGTTACAGAGTCCAAATGGCATCCGCCGATAAGCGAAAGTTCCAAATGGACAGGTGAATGTCGTCTTTTCTTGGTCCTCGGGTGCGACTGGAATCTGGTAGAAACCTGAATATCCATCAAGGCAACAATAATGAGTTCTACCAGCTAATCTCTCAAGCATTTGATCAATAAATGGGAGTGGAAAATAGTCTTTTCTAGTTAATGCATTTAACTTTCTGTAATCAATACAAACCCGCCACCCATTTTGAACTCGGGTAGGCACCAACTCACCATCATTGTTCTCTATTACGGTAATACTCGTTTTCTTAGGTACGACCTGAACCGGACTTACCCACTTGCTATCCGAAATCGGATAAATAACACCAACATCCAAAAGCTTCACTATTTCTTTCTTGACCACCTCCATCATAGGTGGATTAAGACGCCTTTATGCTTCTCTACTTGGCTTGCTGCCCTCTTCAAGCAGGATCTTATGCATACATGTGGAGGGACTTATCCCTTTTATGTCAGCAATAGTCCATCCAATTGCACCTTTATAATCCTTGAGAGTCATAACTAGCTTTTCTTCCTCCTCCGTAGTGAGTTTATTGGAGATTATTACGGGAAGGGTTTATATTTCACCCAAAAATGCATATTTTAAATGCTGGGGCAGTGGGTTTAACTCCAATTTCGGGGCCTGCATAATAGAAGGTAAAAGAATAGAGTGAGATTTAGGTAAGTTAAAAGAAGGGCCATTACTCACCTTTGGTTCTTGCATCTCTAATGCAAGTACTACTTCACGCAACTCTTCCTCTATCATAAACTTTTCTTCAAGCTTACCAAGGCTACTCAGATATAAATATTTGTAAAGCACCACCTTAAGTTTATAATCATCACTTAAATCAAAAGTTTTGTCAATCACTGATTCAATAACATCAATGTTGAAAACACAAGAAACATCATTAGGAAATTTCATGGCATTATAAACATTAAAGTTAATCATCTCACCATCAAATTCCATGGTCAATGTCCCATCATGAACATCTATCTTTGCTCTAGCAGTGCTGAGAAAAGGCCTTCCAAGCAAAATATCAGATGAAGCACATGATTTATCATCCTCCATATCTAAGACATAGAAATCTGCTGAAAAAATTAAGTTATGAACCTGAACTAAAACATCTTCCAACACTCCTTTGGGGTAAACTACCGACCTATCAGCAAGTATAATAACTACCCCTATTTCTTTTAAAGGACCAACATTCAAGGACGAGTAAATAGAATAAGGCATTATGTTTATTGACGCTCTTAAATCACACATAGCCCTTTCTATTCCTACATTCCCAATTTTGCAAGATATGGCAAACGTGCCTTTATCTTTGCACTTTTGAGGTAAATTCCTTTGAAGAATAGCAGAAACGTTTTCTCCCATATTTATTTTCTCATACCCGGTTCATTTCTTTTTATTTGTGCACAGCTCTTTAAGAAAATTTGCGTACCTGGGTATTTGCTTGATTGCATCCAGCAAGGAAATATTTATTTCCACCCTCCGAAATGTGTCAAGGAACTCTTTCTCTTCTGTTTCTTTTTTAGACTTAGAAAGTCTTTGAGGAAAAGGGGGCTGGACTTTCAAAATCTTTGGTTTTTTAGGTACAACACCATTTGATGGCTCCACTACCTCTACTTCATCCTCTGGTGCTAAGCTATGCCCAAGTTTTTTTGTGGCTGGAATTTCCAGCTCCTTTCCGCTTCGCAAGGTAATTGCACTAGTGTTTTGCTTTGGGTTCACTATGGTCTGAGATGGCAATTTCCCTTGAGACTCTAACTTTCTTAATGAAGTTGCTAATTGACTAACTTGGTTCTCCAAATTTTTTATGCTTGTTCGTGTTTCCTGCTGAAATTGCACTATATTATTTGCAAGTATTTTCACAATGTCTTCAAGAGACATACCTGAGTTTGAAGAACCTTGTTCAGGTGGGACCACCGGTCTATTCTGAAATTTTTGGAAACTTGAAGGTCTAGGTCCATAGCTGAAATTTGGATGATCTCGCCATCCCAGATTGTAAGTGTTCAAATACAGATCGTATTTCCGCTGAGGTGGACCTGAAAAATTTCCAATAGCTTGGGCTTGTTTTTGACCATTTTCTTGCAAAGTTTGACACATGCCCGTAGGATGTCCAACATAGGCACATATTCCGCAAGCTTTAAGTTATTGTCCGTTACCTACAACCAAATTCTGAACCAAAGACTTCAATTGGTTAATTTTATTTTCTAGAGAAGAAACATTTACCTCATTGACACGTCTTGAAGGTTCTTGACGAGACCCAAACTGTTGAGAATTGGCTGCCATTATAGAAATCAACTCTCTCGCGGCTTGAGGTGTTTTATTCTCAATTGCTCCACCGCTGGCAGCATCCATCATTTGCCTCTCCATAGGCAACAACCCTTCATAAAAATACTGAATCAATGCCTGATCTGAAATTCCATGTTGAGGGCAACTTGCACACATCCTCTTAAATCTCTCCCAATACTCATGGAGAGTTTCATTATCCTTTTGTCTACTCCCACAAATATCTCTCCTTATACTAGCATCTCTTGAGGCAGGAAAGAATTTATCTAAGAACACTCTTACCATGGCTGTCCATGATATAATGGATCCAGAAGGAAAATAAAACAGCCATTCCTTTGCTGCATCAACTAAAGAGAATGGAAAAGCTCTTAATTTAATTTGGTGTTCAGATATTCCTTGAGGCTTCATTATAGAGCAAACTATATGAAATTCCTTAAGATGTTTATGAGGGTCTTCATTTGGCAAACCTCTGAAAGTGGGCAATAGATGAATTAAACCTGATTTAAGCTCAAACGCCGCTTCCAAAGCTGGGTATGTGATACAAAGAGGTGGTTGATTAACAGGGGGCGTTGTCAACTCTCTTAACATCCTCTCTTCTACCATCTCTTCTTCTTGTTCAGATGCACTGAAATTTTCTGAAGGTTCAGGGTCAATTACCTCTTCTGGCGTTGAGGTAGTTGGTAGAGAAGATTGCTTTTTCTGGTTTGTTTGTTTCCTCTGTTTTGTTTCTTTCCTCAATCGTTTGGCTGTCTTCTCTATCTCAATGTCATATTGGAGTTCACCTATACGATCAGATCTGGGCATCAAAGAATAAAATTAATTAGCGCTAGTCCCCGGCAACGGCACCAAAAATTGATAGGTGTCGAAGCTACCAATTAAAATATCCTACTACCAAGTTACAAAATAATTGTAGAAAATGGCAAGTAAGGTTGAATCCACAGAGACTAGAGATTAATAATATTCTTTTGAAAACTAGAAGAATTTAGTAAAGAAAAATAAAAAGGGGGGGTTTTTAGTTGGAGAAATTGAATGAGATTATAAAAATAAGAATAGAGAAAATCGATTTAAGAATTCATTCTAGCCAAAGGTCATTTCCATGCTAGTTCAATGGTGTCTATCATGGATGAAAAAATAAACTCATCAATTAAATCAATAGATCGGTTATAGTTGTTGAAAACGCTTCTAACAACTTAATCTTTCCGTAAATTAGATTAAATAAGACAACGAGCTTTGATTAATCTCTTACCAACAAATAATCCTAACTCACGTATAGGATTCAATTCATTTACAGCACTAAAAATGAGAAAGACCCGATCCTATCCAATAAACCACACGCATAGTTTATTCAAATTAGATTATTTGTTTCCTTAATATAGCCTAAAAATATGGTTCTTATCAAATTATATTATTTGCTACAATCGTTAACTCAACCAAACGATTACGTATTTGATCTCATTAACTAGCAATTTATTATCCGAATTAACTAAACAATTGGCTAAACTGTTTAATCAGACAGAAAATAATCTTCCACCATAACCTAATAAGTGCAGGAAACAAATAAATATTGAAGAATTGAAATGTGTAAAGAGAAGAATGTTTAGATCTCACAACACTTCCGTAGAACTGAACAGTTCGATAGACCTTAAGCTGGAAAGTAAAAGAATTAGCCGATCATGGCTGGTTTTTCAACTAAAGAAAATGAATATTCTGTTCTCAATGATGCCAAAACCAACAGCCCTCTTGCCTTATAAAAGAGAAGAACGTCCCTTTTCAAAAACAGAGCAATCTCTTCAACCCAATAAATGATAAGGAGATAATCTTTAACCCTCCCCCTAATTCTCGCTAGTCTGCTGATATCCTTCCAAAACAGATGGGACTACCTGATTGAACCCAATTTTGCTATATTATTTATTGACATTTTCATAGTTTTTGTTATACTTTTTGGCTCCTTTTGTTGGATATTGTGGTTAATTTGACCCAAGAGTACTTGTTTTGAATTAATGTGATTTGAGGGTCAAATTGTCATAATTAATTAACAATTGCACTCCCTTAAATTATAGGACAATTGATATTAAAAATTATTAATTTTCATTGCAGGTCTGAAGGGGAGTAGAGCCAACTTAAGAAGAGTATAACCAAGTGGAACAAAGAAATGGAAGCCATCAGATGACTTGTTTCGGTGACGTCAGTGATTCGTCGCGACAAGAAGTAACTACCCCACTGTGGCACGCCATGAAGGAAAACCTCGCCGCGGAGAGTGATCAAAGTACATGTCGTGACACAACTCCCTCTCGTCGTCGCTACGAGCAATCCAGAAAGTGCACACCGCGACGTCAATTAATTATCTCGCTGCGGAGAACGGTCGTGTATCTGGATTTTAATTAGAAAATCCTCTCACTGTTTCAGCCCGACCCAGGGACCCATCTTATAAAAGCCTTGCCAAATTAGGTTAAGGGGGATCGATCATTCATTCTTTGGACAGAAGACATTCGGTAGCCAGAGAGAAGAAAAAGAGAACACTCCCTACCTCACCACCCAGGGTTCCCTTCGGGGTTCCTTGGGACAATTTTTTGCATAGTTTTTATCTTCCATTTTCACTGCTGACTTCCACCATAGGTAGCTTGGATTCACCACGATTTGTGAAGTTTCCAGTTGCAATGCGTGGTTAGGAATTTCTTTTCTCTTGAAGATGCACTGACGGCTGGAGTTTACCGAGCTTAAAAGGGGAGTAGCTTAATCCGTAGTTTAGCTATGATTTATGAATGCCTAGGTCTAGGGTTTGTAACTTGTAGTGAATCTACTGATTATAGTTTAATCAAATGTTGGACATTTAATGTCTTGTTTGGATTAGTAGTTCACATTGTCACATTTAACTACATTGTTATGAGCTTCTGAGTTAGGGTTTATTGCTTTGTAGTTAGATTTGCTTGATTAGAATTTAATTAAGCGTTGAACAATGTAATGTGTTATGGATTTGTTTATATAGAATTTTGTGCTTAAATATATAAAGTCTCATATATGTCAACTTGTGATCTTGTTGATTCTCTTTTATCTGCCTAGTTGTGTTTGATATGGAGTTGATGCTAGATTTTATTTAACCCATTGCATTGGCAAATCCACCGCACATACTAAGATGCTTTTAACAAGGTTTTAAGCAATAGAGTTCATTGATTAAAACCTTAACTCCATTGCTTAAAACCTTGGACTTAAAGAGTCCTTTAAGGTTCTGAGACTTAAGAGCGCTCAATGGGATCTTGAGAAATGGAGTTCATTAATCAAGATCTTGGACTTAAAGAGAGTCCTTTAAGGTTTACCATTCAAACTTAGTGATTTCTAATCCCATCAAATTAAGATGCGCTTAATGGGATCTTGAAAAATGGAGTTCATTGATCAAGATCCTGGACTTAAAGAGTCCTTTAAGGTTCTAAGGCTTAAGAGCGCTTAATGGGGTTTTGAGAAATGGAGTTCATCAATCAAGACCTTGGACTTAAAGAGAGTCCTTTAAGGTTTATCATTCAAACTTAGTTTTGAACTGTGATAGCCAAAGCTCATTTTCAAGAGGATTTTATCACTTGTTTTAATATTTTCATTTTCTATTTTCAAAAACCCAAAAATACTTTTTACATGCTTTTTACAATGCATTTTAGTTCATTAATAATTTCAAGATCGAAACCCCCCTTTCCTTACTAACTTTGCTTGCACTTTATGACATATAGACTAGCTTAGTTCCATTTCATTAGGTTCCAATTAAGTGAGACGACCCGAGGTTGCATCCTATATTGTAATCCTTGGAATTAAATTATTTTTGATTCGGCTTCCAAGGGTTCGATTTTTGGATCGAAACAACAGAGCCGCGATCAGTAAGTTTCATGAAACCCACTTAATCTATATGGCATTTTTATCAACATGTATCCTCCTAATTCTTTTGCATAGTTGCACCTTTTGTATAAGAGGTATCGAGATTATTCCCAAACCTCCATATCTTTTTGGAATTGTCACTTTACTCCACTTGATTTTGGCCTTTTAGCATTATCAACGGATCCAAACCATAAAAAGCTTTGGTGATTAGGTCTATCATCTTGATATATGAGTAATCTCGTGGACATATAGATTGCTGAGATCATAAATGATCAACGTGACTCTAGCTGCAAAAGATAAAATTCTATTTTGAATGGTAGAGAATGAAGTTCCATTCCTAAGATCCTGGATAATTTAGTAAGATTGCACACTTCTTTACATTAAAATATGCTACTCTTTTGAATGTTTACTTTCAACCCTAACCAATCTATGAACCTTTTCATAATATCATTTAGAATGCTTATAGAATGGGTATCTGGACTAGAAAGTAGGATAAGATCATCTGAAAACATTAAAAGTGTTTACTTATAATCTTTGCATTTACAATGAAATTGGTACTTGCCATTACAATCAATCAACTTGTTGAGGATTTTGGATAACCCCTCCATTACAATGGTGAATAGATAAAGGGATAGGGGATCCCTTTATCTAATACCCCTTACATAATTCAAAGGTTCAATTGGGATGCCATTCACAAGAATGTTAATGGAAGAAGTCTGAATATACATTATAATCTAATTCTTAAAAGTAGCAAGAAATTATGGAGCTTCCAAGTAAGCTTGAATGAATTTCCAGTTCATGGTGTCAAAAGCTTTGTAAAAATCTATTTTCCAAAATTAGATTTTGATATTTCTCCCTTAGTTATATTCTTTTTGAAGTTCCTGTATAAGAATGATATTATCCCCTATGGATCTTCTAACAATGAAGTATCCTTGAGTTGAGTTTACTACATCCTTTAAGGCTAATTTTAGTATGTTAGCTAGAAGTTTGGAAATTACTTTTTAAATTGTGTTGCAGTAGGAACTTGGCTTATGATCCATAAGAGAGGAGGGATATGGAATTGATAAATGTGGGGATGATTTAATTCCCTCGATATTTTATAAGAGAAGCATTCTTGGACTATTTGAGAGAATAATGTGCTATAATCTCCTAGGAGTTTTGAAAAAGTTAGGCAGTGAACCCATATGGTCTGGGTGCCTTTGAGGGATGCGAGTTAAAGAGGGCCTCTTTGATTTCATTATTAGTAGATGGAGCAATAAGAGAGTTCTTGACATTCTAATTAAAGGAACAATCAAAAAAATCATTTGATGTTAAAGCCTTGGTAAGTATCATCTGAAGGGCCCATTAGCTACATAAAGAAATCCTGGTGAGTTTCAATAAAAGGGGATAATTTGAATAGGAGTTGCCACTATTATCTTTGAGCTCCACCAGCTTATTGACAGTTCTTCTTGCTAAAAGACAAATGTGAAAAAAATTTGTGTTTGAGTTTCCATCTTTTAAACATTTAGCTCTAGCTTTTTGTTTCAAGGTTGAAGTATGCAACCTGGGAGCCTCCTAAGGCTCTCCGATTCTTTGTGCTTCAACAGTCTTTATTTGGTTGTTGTTAGGATGGTTGTAATAGTTAATCTGAGCCTCTCTAAGCTTCTATTTAGTCCTCATAATTAGTATTAATAAAGAACTTGAGAGCATGTTTTACCTTTTTCAATTTCTGCATCAACCAAAAGGATTTGTATCCTTCTACATTTTGTCTCCAACATGTGCTCACTATATTAGAGAAACCATATTGTTGTGATAGTACATTTAAAAATCTGAAAGGTGCTCCCTTATATTGCAATTCATTAGAAATCTGAATCAGAATAAAAGAGTGGTCTAAAAAGGAGTTTTCACTAAAATAAGCAAAAGATTGAGGATAAATATTTAACTAGGCTGGATTGACTAATGCTTAATCAAGTTTCTTCCTTATCAGTATATGTCCTTGTTGCTTGTTTGACCAAGTGAAGAGTCTACCATTAAATCTAAAATCAGTCAACTGTACCCTCTGAAATAATCTTACTTAATCCCTCCCAAGTGTTAAGTGGAACCTTCTTCCTCCTTCAGATTCATGGTTTGAATGTGTGCAGTTGAATTCACCAATTGCTATCCATGGATATGAGGTTGTAGCTCTAATAGTTTAAAGATTGTCCCATAATAACTCCCTCTAAAACTAGAAATTTGAACCATAGATGAGTGTAAGTGCAAAAACTAAGTTAGATCCCTCTAACTGACACTTTAGATGTACATGCTAGCCACTTTCACTAAAACTTTATTAGAGTTATAGAAGCACAAAATTCTTCCATTGTAATGGGAAAAGAGTTTAGAAATAACGTTCCAATCTACAACCAAAAATTTTGAAACACCTTGCAATTGCGGTGTTTTTATTTTTGTTTAAAAAAGCCCTACTATATATAGCCTCTTCACTAATATGAAGTTAACATCAAAAGAGATCCAATAAAAGTCTACATCAAATCCAAACTTACAAGAAGATTCATTAGAATAGAAAGGGAGATTTAGAATTATGAATTCTTTATTTTTTATTAGTTTTTTTTGCATATTTATATTTAATTTGTTTCCTATTATGAATAACTAAATGACTTATAGTGTTTAGGTGTGATGAACTCTAGTTTATGATATAATATGTCTTAATCTTTTATTTAACGCAATTATTTTGATTAATTTATTGTGATTCAATTATCTGTTCTATGCTTATTCTAATATATCTAAATATTGGTGCATGATTTGATTTCATATAAATGAGATTGAGAAATCCTTTGTATAAATAGATTTACCATAACTGAAAGGAGTTGATTGCAAACCTAGAAATAGGTCGACATAAATCCTCTAGATTAGTGTCAAACCTAAAAGTAAAATTCATAAATTAATAATGCAATCCTAAGGGTTTTTAACTAGAAAGATTTCCATTAATCAACCGATAGATTGGTTGTTAGTAGTCTTCAGAAAGTTATTAACATAAAATAGAAATTTCTATGGTCCAATAATCAATGAAAAAAATTCCATGATAAGAGGTTAATTATTTATTAATTTTTTGGGAGATTCATCACCTAGACACTAATCTTTGATATTGATTTTTCTAATTAATTTCCTTGGTCTTCTACGTTCATTATTTTTTTTTTTCCAATTTTAACTTATTTGTTTAAGTAAAACATCCAATTTGTAGGCTAGATAATAAGAGAAAGGTAATTGCTAATACTTACTGTCTTCATAGGATTGGCCCATAATTGCCTATGTTATCTACAACTACGTTGTGCACTTGCAGTGATTTAAATATTGATATAACATAAAATATCAATCACATGCAAGTCATATTGTTCCCCAAAATTGGTAAAAAAAAGATGATATATTCCTAAGTTTAGATACAAAGCTAAAAATTATCATTCAAAAGGTTTATATACCAAATAAGAACAAATTTAAACATAATCATGGATTCAATCAAAATATCATCCAAATTTCAAATATCCAAAATATCATTTAAAGATCCATAATATAATTAAATTCAAACATTCATAAAAAAAATCCAATAAATTCATAAATTCAAATCCTAACAAATTTAAAAAAGCCCCTTCTCCACCTCTTTGATACCATAACATAATAAAATTTGAAACAATCAAGACTGAGGAGGAGGTAAAGAAAAATTTCCCTACCTAAAAGACAACATAAAGTTAAAATTTACCATTACTCCACAATAGAGTTGCTCATCCATATATCCTTAAAGTGATGTCAACCTCGATTCTATAGAATGGTCCAATCACTAAGAAGATTCACCATCCCATCAAGATAATCCTTAATAGCTTCTTCCTTATTACTACTATCATCCACATCATATGTTGTGTTAAAGGTAGCATCATTAACCCAAGAGTTACCAATATAAGTCTTTCCTTGTTAGATATAATATTTCTTTAAACATCACATAAAAAGGCCATAGTTTAAAGATTTTTTTAATGAAATGTTGATGGATGTTATAGGTGAAACCATGTGAATATGGTGGAATATAAGAATGATAAAATACTAGGGATAGAATCAGGTTATATGGACTTCAAGTAGTAAAAGTCCTACGATATTGAAAATGTGGCACCATTGTAAGAATGAGATGTCCAAGATTGATATTATTCTTACCAATGATAGTAGAAAGTAAATATATATCACTATATTAAAGGTCACTTATATAAAAATCACAAGGGAGAAAATGAATGTGATAAAGAATTGATGGAATTTGGTAACTACATTAAGGTCTTTGGTTCTCTTAGGTTTGGGCTCAACAAAAAATTAGGATCATTAAGAACTAAATGAAATTATTCCTTTGGTAAGGAGACTCAATTATAATCAAAGAATATGTGAAAATATATGTGTTGTAACAATTCAAAACTCCTAGAATATCATAAGTCAAGGAGTAAGCTTGACTGCTTGGGCAAGGATATGTAAAATAATATAAAGTTCTTGTTCAATCATATAATCTTGAAAGTTGCAATAAAACAATTGAAAATTGGTTGGATAAACCAAAGGGTTAAGCCAAAGTAAGGCTTCCAAACCTTGTCGAGTGAAGCATTAAACATGACCGTTATATTTGAAATATTTAAGAGATGAGTCTAAGGTAAACTTATTATCCATGAAACGATGATGCTTTTACTTCCTAAACACATTAAGATCAACAATAAAGTAAACCTTTGGTTTAGAATGGGTGATGGGATAGGTGACATACCCTAATGGTGCTATTAGAAAGACAATTAAATATTTTAAGGGCCATAGAAACTATTGATGTTAGCCCCGAATTTTTTTTATGATTAATGAAGCATGATTAAATAAATTAAAGCATGATTAGATTAAATTAAGTTGGAAATTAATTAAGTTAAGTAGTATTAACTAGCATATGATATTAAA
>JAOQMR010106346.1:0-12166 GCA_027563865.1 Erythroxylum pelleterianum
CGCTTTTGATTTTGAGCATTTGCTTTTGTTTCTGTTCTTTCGTTTCGTTTTCCGTTTACGACCCGAATAATGAATGCAGAGTATGAAAATAGATTTTAAGATGAATACGATGAAAAAAAAATTTATCGGGATTTCCGGATTAGTCTAAGGTTTCCAAGGGAATTTGTATAAGTAGTTGGGTTCCGAATACAGGATCCAACAAAACGGATAGTGCGACTTAAGACACAAGCGAAAATGGAAGGGATATTCTTGGAGAAGTAGCAGCCTGATTTTTCTTGGCTCACGCGTTGTCCCGAAGCTATGCAGAACGAGTCCAAGACTTCTCGTAGCACGTAACTTGTTCGAGAGATGCCTCGGTGAATAGGATTAGATCGTCAGCAAAGAATAAGTGGGAGAGGGGGGCCTGTGTCTACTCAACCGAACAGAGATCCATCGACCGGAGGATACCTCATTAGATATGGCTTGGCCGAGACGTTCCATGCATAACACAAAAAGGTAGGGGGAAAGAGGGTCGCCTTGTCGCAGCCCGCGCGAAGGCCGAAACTCCTTGCTTAGATCGCCATGCCAATTCACTTGAAAGGACACCGTAGCGAGGCATTTCATGATAAGCGAGATCAGATAGTCGGGAATGCCAATGTCAAGAAGGGTGTCCTGAAGGAAATCCCACCCAAGTTGATCATACGCCTTGTCGAGGTCCACTTTGATGGCCATAAACCCTTTCCTACTAGTTTTGCGTTGTATAGAGTGAATCACTTCTTGTGTGATGATGATGTTGTCCGTAATTTGACGGCCCGACACAAAACTACATTGGGTCGGACGGACAAGCGTCTCGAGATAGGGTTTAAGTCGGTTAGCTATGACCTTGGAGAGGGCTTTGTAAAGCACATTGCAAAGCGCGACGGAACTGGGAGCTGCTCCTCTAATTAATAACCTAACTAGTTAAAAACGTTCTCCTTGTCCTCCCCATGTGCTGCCGTTTTGGACTCCCTTCTGCCACGTCGTTTTCCCATGTTTGTAGACTTGTTCTTTCATGTGTTGATGGCAACTTCGTTGGTCTAATTTGAAGCTAAATTTCATACTTTTTATTAAAAAATCAGAAAATAAAATAAATAATAAATTCAATGAAAATAAATAAATAAACCTAAAAATGATACTAAAATGAATGAATAAAAATGTAAAATAAATGCAAATATAACTTAAATACCTATATGAATTAGACTAAACATTTTAAAATAAATTCAATTTATTTTAAAATTAAGAAATTAAATTTAAATAGACCAAAATTTAGATTAAATTTAAATTTAAAGATTAACATCACTTTAATTTTATTTTTCAAAACGACTTTCTTTTACTTTCGACCATAGTCACGTTTTTGTGACAATCATGCTCATCAAAGTAATGAACTAGTCGACCTTCTTATTGTTTGCACTCGTTGATCTTCCGACTCCCGCCCGCCGTGACTGTTTAACCTGTGGTCATAGAGTTCCAAACATCTTAACTTTTCAATCTTCACCTTATTTAATACTTTGCTTAAAACTCTATAAACCATATACCGATATGGTTTCTAAGGAATCAATCAAATTCTAGCTACTACAATGGTTAAGAAACCTATTTCCTCAGTACCCTTTTACTACTTTCTCTTGATCATCTCGATCCTGCATACCACATCACAAGACCTTTCAGTCAGAAAAAACTCCAAGATCTTCCTCCGTGTAGTAAGTATATTGTTGACCCTTGATACCCTTTTAATATGGTGAATAAGAAAAAGTAGTGACAGATAAATAAACAGTCTTAGTCAATTAATTTTATTAATGTTTTTTTAAATTTAATTAATTAATTAAATATTTTAATGTGTAATTTGTTGGAAGCTTTTTCTTCTTCATCAATTCCGCTTCTCAATAAGAAAATAGAAAAATATTGGTTTGTGGCCATTTTAAGTTTTCTATATTCAATGTAACATGTACCACAAGATGTTCAATAACATTCAAATAAAAATTATCAAAAAAACCTAGACAATATAAACGGCTCGGTTTTATATTATTTTTATGATTCTTTGTTCTTTCTTCTCACTTAGTAAATTCTTGAAAATAATTCCTCAACTATATAATTATTTCAGAAGGCAATTAATGAAATTTTCGCTGACTAGTGTAAATCAATAAATTTATAACCTTTCACGGATTTCTTGTTATTCGTGTTTCCTTGGACTTCTTAATCATGAAGTAATTAATAATTAAAATCATTTGTATTAATAAAATATAGGTTTTGAATATTTTTAATTTAATTTTAATCACTTATTTTTATAATTATTTAGTTATATCGAATAATTATTCTGTCATTTTTAAATAATATAGTATTAAAATTCTTAATTTTTAATAATTTTTATTTTAAAATAATAAATAAATAGAAAATTAAGAAAAAATGATAAGAAAAGTTGTGGAGCCAATAAAATATATAATAAACAATGACAACAACATCAACATCTTAATAAAAATCTTGCAGAGATGCAGAATCTAAAGAGGTCTGGTAGTACATAGTCTTACCTGTAATTAGTAGAGAGACTATTTCCTTTAGACTCATAAATAAGAAAAAAATTATTGAAAATGATTTGAAGAGAACAAACTAAATAGATAAATAAAAAATAAAAACCTAAAAGTAAAACTAAAAAGTAAAGATTAAGAATAAAAATGAATAAAATAAATAAATAAACAGAGAGGAAAAAAAGTTATATTACATGAAATTTAAATATAACCAATCTTTTAATATGAAATATTAATTTTGATTAAGTTTAACAAATTAACAAAACGTGAAAGAGAACAATTTTTATAGTATTTTTTGATTTAAAATATGTCTACACTTCCCTAATTACAAAGGCTTGAAATGTGGAATAGTATCTAAAATTATTATTTGATATATAAAGAAAAGCACAACTAATTGGATAAGCCAAGCTGCTTCGTGTAATCCTGTGCCATCCTTCTCTGTATTCATTTCAGAGAAGAAAAAAAGGTCATGTTGCATGGCCTCGTGAGTTGAGTGTCTTTCTAAGAAGATTTCAAATAAATAGGTTTGACATCAGATAATATAGATAGAAGACGAAGTCTTCACATTTATACCCTTCCATGCATGTCTTGTTCTTTGTGTTTCCTTTGACATTTTAGAGATGGAGTAAACAATCATGATAAAAGATATGGAAAAAATAAAAGTCCAAGTCATCTGTCACCAACAAAGCTAGGCCAGTTCTTATCTCCCCTAGGACAACTCAATGCCAAAAGAAATTAAGAATCATTTGAAGAAACATAACGAAGAACTTGTTGTTTCCGCATGAAAAATATCTTAAATAATGATAGAAGCATAACGAAGAACTCGTTGTTTCCGCATGAAAAATATCTTAAATATGATCAACTTCAACAAATAAAAAAGCTTAAGTATTAACATATCATTATTTATTTCAAATCTATCCTCGTAAGATTAATCCTAATTAAATTCACAAACTTTAGAAATATATTCAACAAATTAGGATCAAACTTAATCAATTTCTTTTTCACATAAATCTTACGAGAGTATTTGCATTATCATCCAACACTGTCTCTCTCTCTTTTTACCTATTCCAATAAGCTTCAAAGTTACAAAGCACATAGTCTGAGTGTCCCACGAAGAGATTCAAACTTGATGGAGTCAAGAAGTTTTTTAAAATATCGGTCAGTTGCTTCTTAGTTGATGGAAAATTAAAAAAACTCCACCAAACACGTTTACTTCTATTAAACAAGGAATTAAGTAGCGGTGATCTTGGGACTGAAATGGTGGGGGTACAAATATAAGTAAACGTGTTTGGTGGAGTTGTTTTAATTTTCCATCATCAATTTGGGGGCGAAACATCTGTCATTTTCTCAACTAATACCTCTTTCCCCCATTTTTAATTAACCCTTCATTTCTAACATCCTTATTATCAAAAATTACCTTAAAACCTAATCCTTCTTATACAAGCTATATATACTATTGTCATTAGTCAAAGCATTCAATCTGGAGATGTGCAATGTCTAAAATTTTGTACAATCTTCATTGCATGTACAATACAGAGTCATGTACAATACATAAAGATAATTTAGGATTAAGATTGAAATCTTATAAAAAAGATTATATCAAATAATTGAATGTTAATCATTTGGTTATAATCTATAAAAATTAGAACTTCAAAATTATATATTCATTGAAAACTTGGCAGAAATTGGCCAAGAACTAGGGTTATCGAGATTGCAAATAAGTTCGGACGACTTCTAAGGCTTAGATGCAAAACGTCAAAATTGATCAAGTCGTCTTCAGATTAGAACCAAGAGTTATTCCCCACGCTCCTTGTCAAATGTAACCGTCAATGATCTGCCAAAGACTGATTTGCATCGTATCTTATACTCTTAAACATCTATAAAATCATGAATTGCAGAAGATGGTTTCAAGGAATGAGTTGATCAATCTTAGCTACAACATCCATAATGAAGCCTACTTCACTATACATTTGCTGCTTTATCTTCATCATCCTTGTCTCTGAAGCCCGACTACCACCTTGTCGACGTAAGTTCATTTTTTCACTAGGCATCTTTTATATTTTAACTGTATTTTTTACGGTTTCGAAAAATAAATTATTTATATAAAATTTTAATAATATTAACTATAATTTTCTATCTTTTCAACTCTAATTATTATCGATACTATTTTCATCCTCTATTGATTCCAATTATATTTTCATCCTCTATTGATTCCAATTATAATTTGACTCTACTTTTATGGAAGATCTATATCATGAATCTAATAAAGGAATATATTTATGGGCCTCGATTATACACTCTAATCCAAAATTTTAAAACATTAGATTTTTGGGTCATTTCTATTTATAGGTCATACACTAATTTTATCTCTTTTTAATGTGCAATTTTCTTTCATACTTGAAATTTTAATAATCTTTCCTTCAAGTGTAAACTTTCATATTTGGCTTGGATTTTCTCTCGAGGGAAAGCCTTTTTCTTAAAAGCTTAGAGTGTATGGCATCATTAAGAGTCCTTCTCCTCCATTGGTTTGGGCTCATAGCAGTCTCCTTGCTCTTCTATGCGGGGATGACAATCACAGGATCCGACTACCGTCTCCATACTCGTCCCTTACCGAATCATCGACACTGATACCACTTGTTGGCATGGGAGAGCCCAATTATTTGGGAGATCTTCACATGAGTCTATTGAGGGAACATACTTATAAGCCTAAATATCATACTCCAACCCAAAATTTTAAACATTAAATGTATGGGTTCTTTCTACTTATATACCCCTTACTAATTCCTCATGAGATTTCCTTTCATAATTAAAATCTCAATAATTTATTCATTGCATACTAAACTTTAAAAAATATATATATAATTTATCTTTTGAATGTTTAATTTTCTTGGAGAAATTTTATATGAGAATATGGTATTATGAGAACAGGACCAATCAAACCAAGTCCGTCGCCGCCAGATGGTAGTTGTAATTACCACCCTGACGATTACTACAACAACACGAATCTGCCTAACAAGACGGTCCAAACAACAGCTCAGGGTACAAAGGTGGCCGGCCGTGACTATAGTCCTCCGGCTCCATAGATAGATATTATTCTAGTTAACGTACTAAAAAGAAAACTATGATAGGTAGATAAATAAACAGCTTTTTAAATATGAAAAGTGAATTGTTTCCGGTCCTTTTCACTTCTCTATATTCGATGTAATTGTACCACATGTTGCTCAATATAGTCAAATAAAATATTATGTTAATTGTGAATTATAATAAGCTCTTTTTCTTAGCTTTTTTAAAACCAAAATTTGTTTTTAATTTGTATTTTATCTTTAAAAAATTTACATATTCTAATTTTTAAAAAAGTATCATTAGCCCTTAGCGAGTGTATCTCCAATCTTCAATCCTATGAAAAACTTACTCTACTATAATCCTCCTTTCTATCTCAATTTGTAGCCATTCACCAAGAAAATTACCATATTTTCCATATTTTTCACTTCCTCTTAGCCATATAGTTTCAAGCCAAAATTCAAAAATCTTAGAAGCATAATCAAATTTCGGCTCCTTCATGAAAGTTTTAGACTTATGTCTCTAGTTTAACCTCTAATTGAAATTATCCAATTTGGAGGTGTACAGGACAATATGTGGCCAAATTACAAAAGTCTATTCAGTGGAACTTATCCATCTAGAGAGGTACACATTTCAAATCAACTATCTTCTGTCTTATCATGCAAGAGAAATGCAAAAATACATCCAATTTAACCAATAACATCCCATTTAATTATGAAATACTTATTTTATCAATTCCCCCTCACATCACATTCATAAATCCAAGCAAACAAATCAAAAATTCCTATACCTCTTGAAGGAGTGATCAAAACCCTCTTTTCTCACTCCATTTGCTTCCCTTTGCCTTTGTCTTTAGTCTTGTCCTTCTCTATACATAACACACCCATTCAAAACTCATCTTCAACAATTATATACCTATAACAAGACCCTAGATGAAGAGGAGATGAGGAAGTAGTTAATCTTCAATACATGAAATTAACTTACCTTAGACTTCAAATTCACCAATTTCTTATGAATCTTTCAAAATCCCCTTTTGAAATCAATTTAGTGTGAATTTTCTGTGTAAAGAAGAGCTCAAAATTCTAAAATTTTAAGTGCTAGGCCGACCTCCATTCACCCTCTTCATATGTTGATGTAAAATTTATTGTGTGTGGAGTGACAAGTTTATGGTATGTAGAGTGACAAGTGGTTAATTCACATTGGTTCCTTCTTTTTCATTTTCATTTATTACAATTTAACCACACCTTTACCATATTCCATGCAATTGCATGCCATCTTAATTCATTTAGAATTTTAGCCCATGATTAATGCATATTTGTGCATGCAAAACAGAATTGATGCAAAATACCAAATTACCCCCAACATTTTCGCTAATACCGATTAGGTCCTGTACTAAGCACTCACTTTCATACTTGTTAACACCCATGTGCATGAAACATTCCTACTAGGGTATAGTTTTAGGGCCTAATATTCACTTTCCTCCGTATAAATTTCTTCAAATCTAGTTGCAAATATTTGAAGTTTTCATGCAATCACCAATTTTGATCCCTCATATATGGTTTGTAATGTATCTCATGCTTTAAACAATAATATCATACTGAAATGTCCTTCGTCTATAGCATTCAAAATTGTATGCATTGCTTGAGAGTTACCAAGCACTCTCTCTTCGTTGGCCCTTGTCCATTTAGATGGATCTTTAAGTAATGCTTCATTATTTTCATCGGTTGTCATAGGATGAGTCTAGCCATTCAACATGGAAGTCCATGCTTTAGTCCCTTGTGCTTGATGAATAAACACTTTCATTCTTGATTTTCAAATAGATAGTTAGAACCATCTAGTGGCGGTGGCCTTTAATCGATGCTCCTTCTCTAGTAGTCATAAGTGCAGAACACTGAGCTACACTAACTTGACACACCAAGTTTTGATGAAGTGAACCTTGCTTTGATACCCATTGAAAAGCCCGAAGGTTATAGTTATGTAAAATTCCTATTCTTCCATAATTGTTTCAAACTAAGACTAACGGTTGCTTATCAGAAAGTAACTTGGTTAGCATTTACGATTTCCAGAATTTGATCACCAAGTAGAAAAATTAAGTGTACAGTAAATAAATCAACACAAGATATTTGTTAACACAGTTCGACACATATGACTTATGTTTCCAGGGCCCAAACTAGATTAATCAACTTTCATTGTAATACAATAGTCTTACATAAGGCAATTGCGGAGCTAACACTATTCACTCCTTGATGAAATCAACTCATACTCACATCCTGAAAGCTATCTAACACCAAATAGCATGACCACTTCATGCTAACTTCAACAGAGGATTTTGAAACAATGAATAAAGAAAAAGATAAAAATATCTTAAGTGATTATATCAAGAATAATAAGAAACAAAAGAACACTTGAGTCATAGAACACTCCCCTATATGTCCACCTGCATTAAACCATAATCTTCGAGATTCTTCAGACAAAAGTATGATGCCAAAGTTTTAAGTTATCTTTGCGAAACTTTCCAAAACAAAATAGCACCAAATCAACGATAGAACATTGTGATTAATCTCTCAAGCACTCCAAAAACACAGTAGCCTAAAATCAATCGATATATGTCACAGTATGAACTGCCTTTAAACAAAAAACTGTTGTATACTTTTTAATTGATCACTAACGAAACCCACGCACAATAGCCACAAAAATCATTAATGGAACATGCAATTAATCACGCAAGCACACCCAAAATGCAGCTACAAAATCAATAAATATACTGCTGATTTTTCTTCGACAAACCTGACCTTCATTAGGATTTTATCTCATTTAGGATTCATTTCTTCCACGCTGTCTTAACTATGAAAAATACTACATATTTCAAGATAGTAGAATCTTATACCAAGTCAACTTCCTTATCACAAAAGATATACATAATCCAAATCAACTTCCTTGTCACAAAAGTATATCAAAATACAAATAATACTGAAAAAATATCTTAAAATCTTCATTTTAAAATTTTTAATATATTTTAAAATGTAATCTCAAGATATTATTTAATTATTATATATTTTTATTTAAAATAAATATAGTACTAAAATTATTAAATTTTAATAAAAATTATGAATAAATGAAAAACTAAGAAAAAAATATGTGACTTAAAAACATATAATGAGGGTAAATGATAATTTTAAATAAAAAATCAAATTACATGAAAATTTAATATACCCAATCTTAAAATTATAAATAAGAAACTTTAATTTCAATTAAGTTCAACTTTTGCAATATTTTCTAGTTAAAATATCTAATTCCAAAAACTTGAAATGTGCAATAGTGTCCACAATTAATATTGGATATATAAGCAAACGCACCCCTAATTTGACCAACCGACGCGGTTTCATTGACTTTCCTTGACCACATCTTTTTCCAGAGAAGAAAAAGAAGTCATGGTGCGTGGCCCTAGTAAGTGTCTTTCCAAGAAGATTTCAATTAAACAGATTTGACAACAGATATTATAAATAGAGATGACGAAGCCTTCACATTATTTAATTTATTTGGTACCTTACACGTTTTTTTAGTTTAAATATTTTTAAGTTGTTATTTATACACTATAAATTCTAATCAAATTAAGTTTTTATGGATTCCTAATCAATAATTTGATTCCAAATCTTTTTCAAAAAAATTATATTAATTTTTCAAGAAAATTAATTCCAAGTTCAAATTTAAGTGATCAAACTTAATTTTATAGCGGAACATTTTTTTTAACACCAAATTAGAGCTTGTATAGCAAATTATCTAACAATAAAAGTACTTTAAAGAATTTATGATTAAGATTGAAATCTTATAAAAAAGATAAAATCAAATAATTAGATGTTAATCCTTTCTTTATAATTTATAAAAATTAGAACTCAAAATAATATGTTCATTGAAAACTTGGGGGAATTTGCCAGAAACTAAAGTTAACAGGATTGCAAATAACTTGTTCATATAAGTAGGGATGGCTTATTTTTGGTCCAGTTGAAGCGGTTCAAAATTAATGAGTTAAGTCAGACTTATTCAAAGCTAAGAATAAGCTTTTAAGAGTGGTGCTAGTTTTAAGAGTTTGAGAATTAATTCAATTAAAATATAATTAATTACAATATAATTAATTAATTTAAAATTATATAATTAATTACAAAATAGTTAATTAATTATATTGTTCTCTTTTTTAGCAATTAAATATAATTAAATATAATATATTAAAATTTGTTGTAAAACAAAATTTTAACACATTTTTATTTCTTAAAAACTTAACAAATTTTTATTTCTCAATATTTTTAATAAACTAATATCTATCACCGGCGATGGTAACCATTCCTTCCTTTTAACCAACCATTATAATTATAATGATTATATCCGTTCTCATTCCTTGTAATAGTTGAATCAAATAATTGAATGTTATTAATTTGGTTATAATCTATAAAAATTAGAACTCTAAAATAATATATTCATTGAAAACTTGGCAGAAATTGGCCAGAAACTAGAGTTACCAAGATTGCAAATAAGTTGTTCTTGTAAGTGGAGATGACTTATTTTTGGTCCGATTCAACCTGGTTGAAATTAAGGAGTTAATAGAATTATTCAGAAGTAAGACTAAATCGAAGGTAAGTAGGTTGGCTTAGTTCGCCCAAAAGGATTGAATTCCACCACTAAAAGGACTTGTTTAAGCAGTAATTCGAGTCTGATCAAATTTTACATCAAGTTCGTACGACTTCTAAGGCCTATATGCAAAACGTCAAAATTGTACTTATACTCTTAAAGACTGAATTGCAACGTATCTTATGCTCTTAAACCTCTATAAAATCATGATTTGCAGAAGATGGTTTCAAGGAATGAGTTAATCAATCTTAGCTACTACATCCATAATGAAGCCTACTTCCTCGCTATACATTTGCTGCTTTATCTTCATCATCCTTGTCTCTGAAGCCCGATCACCACCTTTTCGACGTAAGTTTATTTTTTCACTAGGCATCTTTTATATTTTAACTGTATTTTGTTACGGTTTTGAAAAATAAATTATTTATATAAAATTTTAATAAGTATAATTTTCTATCTTTTCAACTCTAATTATTATCGATGCTACTTTCATCCTCTATTGATTCCAATTATAATTCGAGTCTACTTTTATGGACCTTGACACTACACTCTAATCCAAAATTTTAAAACATTAGATTTTTGGATCCTTTATACTTATATGTCTTTCGCTAATTTTATCTATTTTTAATGTGAGATTTCCTTTTATACTTGAAATTTCAATAACCTTTCCTTCAAGTGTGAACTTTCACATTGGACTTAGATTCTCTCTTGAGGGAGAGCCTTTTTCTTAAAAGCTTGAGTGTATGACATCATCAAGAGACCTTCTACTCCATTGGTCTAGGTTCATCAGGAGTCTCCTTGCTCTTTTATGTGAGATGACAACCACAAGATCCGACTACTGTTTTCATAATCGTCCCTTACCGAACTATCGGCCCTGATATCACTTGTTGGCATTGGAGAGCCCAATTATTTAGGAAATCTTCACATGAGTTTAGTGAGGAAACATACTTATAAGCCTAAATATCATACTCCAACTCAAAACTTTTAAACATTAAATTTTGTTTCTTATAAGCCTAAATATCATACTCCAACTCAAAACTTTAAAACATTAAATTTATGGATTATTTCCACTAATATACCCCTCACAAATTTCACGTGAGATTTCCTTTCATGTTTGAAATCCCAAAAATTTATTCATTGCTTACTGAACGTTAAAAAATATATAATTTATCTTTTGAATGATTAATTTTCTTAGAAAAATTTTATATGAGAATATGGTATTATGAGTACAGGCCCACCAGGGAACGAACGAGTCTGTGGAAGTCAGTCGAAGCGTGCTGGTTCTGGTTGTGATTACCCCCTTGACAATTACTACAACAACACGAATCCGCCTAACAAGACGGCCCAAACGCTGACTCAGGGTCCAGAGTTGGCCAGCCATGGCTATAATCCTCCTCCTCCTCTGGCTCCATAGATAAATACTCTTCTAGTTAACGTACTGAAAAGGAAACTATGATAAGTAGATAAATAAACAGCTTTATGGCACTTGATTAAATTTGTCATACTAATGTGTGCTTTTTCTACTTCATCGAACTTAGCTTTTTAAATAAGAAAAGTGAATGGTTTCCGGTCCTTTTCACTTCTCTATATTCAATGTAATTGTACCACATGATGCTCAATATAATGAAATAAAAAATTATGTTAATTGTGCATTATAATAAGCTCTTTTTCTTACTTTTTTAAAACCAAAATTTGTTTTTAATTTGTATTTTATCTTATAAAATTTTACATTTTCTAATTTAAAAAAAAGTATCATCAGCCCTTAGTGAGTGTATCTCCAATCTTCAATCCTATGGAAAGCTTACTCCGATATAATCCTCCTTTCAATCTCAATGTAGCCATTCACCAAGAAAATTACTATATTTTCCATAATTTTCACTTCCTCTAAGCCATAGTTTCAACATGCAATTGGAATTACAATTACAACTATAATATTGTTATAATTGCAA
>JAOQMR010106361.1:0-12164 GCA_027563865.1 Erythroxylum pelleterianum
GATAGAGCAGTCAAATGTTGATGAAAATCAGTTTCTGGAGGAGGAAGATCTTCTGGAATGAACTCGAACCGAAAATCAGGCAAGCCATCCAGCGAATGCGGACCTTTGGATTCAAGCATACGTCTATGGAAAGACTCAAGATTCACGAATGTTATGTGAAAGCCTTTGTGGTGAAGCAGCTTTGCTAGTTTAAGCATAGTTTTAATGTGGCTTTGAGATGCGTATGGGATGAACGCTGCATGAGGTACAGGAACTTGAGTTGCCATCTCCCTCTATCCAATCGTATTACTCTGGATTATGCCAATTCTACACGAATCAGCTTTCAACTTATATTGGTAGCAAGAGTCAGAAAACGGAAGATTAAGTAACTACACATGTGGCTTCCATTTCCTTTCCAAGATGACTTCAGTTGAAAAGAACCTAAAGGGCCTACAATGGCGGCATTTGCTGTAAAATAGACCAAGTAATATTATTCAACTACGCAAGTTGTCAAGAAAAACAAGCGTCTGACGGTCTCTTACCAAGTCTCATTTGGTTGATGATTCTAAGTGACATTGACAAACAAGTGTGTCTATGTCTTAATCAGGCGGAACAGAGTTGGAACGAGTTTGAACTCCTAATTGATACGGTTTGTTTTTTATAATATATTTTCAAATTTAATAAAAATTTTGTTTGAATTTTTTATTTTTATTTTTTCAGTTTTCAAAATTTATGAAACCAATAAAAGTACTTTTATATTTTGTTTCTATTTTTTACCCACTAAATATATATTATTTAATTATTTAATATTAATTATTATATGAATAAATCAAATTCAAATAAAATTATTAAATAATTATAAATGAATATTATTAAAGTTTAAATATCTTCAAAATATAATTTTAAATAAAATTTTATTTATAATTAAAATATAATTTAATTTTTAAATTATTTGTTCAGAAACAAGTTTCATCCGTTGTTTCTTCACAGGTCTGTGGGCCTACTTGATACTGATTGTTTTCATTTTCTTATTTTTTTGTTGTGTCTTAAAATTTAGTAAAAAGCCTGCTTGAATTTTTATTTTTTAATTTTATTTCGATTTCAAAATCTATCAAAACAAAAAAAATTGTTTTTATTTTTGCTTTTATTTTTATCAAATAAATATATATTATTTAATTATTTAATATATTAATAATTTAATTATATTTATTTTTGTTTGATTTTTTAATGTTTGATTTTTAATTTTTCAGTTTTTAAAATCTATGAAAACAATCAAGAGTAATTTTTTTGTTTTTTATCAACTAAATATAAATTTAATTATTTAACATATTAATAATTAATAAGAATTATGAATAATTTAATTTAATATTATATATTTTATTAATTAAAATTAATTTTATTAAATTGATTAAATAATTTAATAAATTTTTAATTAAATTAAATAAAATTGATTAAATAATTATTAACAAACATAATTAAATTTAAAATAATTTCAAAATAAAATTACAATAAAATTTATTTTTAAAATTATTCATTCTGATAAAATAAAATAATTTTATTTAGAATTTATTATAACTATTATATAAGGGACTAAAACAAATTTAATAAATTAAAAAACGATTTATCTTTAAATTTTATC
The DNA here is from genome assembly GCA_027563865.1 of Erythroxylum pelleterianum. NCBI lineage: Eukaryota > Viridiplantae > Streptophyta > Magnoliopsida > Malpighiales > Erythroxylaceae > Erythroxylum > Erythroxylum pelleterianum. Next base: position 1,619 of record JAOQMR010106361.1, read on the forward strand.
TCATATATAATTATCTTCAGTAATAAAAATATAATTAAATATCACATCACACTGATGTGGTATTACTTTTTAAATGAGATCTACTAATTAAAATGTATAAATATGGGTCTCCATATTTAACTCACGAAGAGTTAAATCCATTAATTTATTTTGTTCAATTAAGATGTGCTATAAATATTTTGAAAATATTATGGTCCAATAAAGTTAGGGTTCAAGTTATATTATGTTATAAATTTTGAAGTTCCAAATATACTTTTAGCTAGCAAAGTTATTTTTAAAAAGTTATTGTTGTTGTACTTCATTTATTTGAATAATAGATATACATACATATATGACACATGATAACCCTTTTTTTTAAGTCTTAAACAAAAACTTTTGAATTAGAATTGACAATGATACTTTAAACATGAAAGGAAGAGAATTTGTTGATATAGACACTTCAACAAATATCAAGTTAAGGGCTAGTAGTGTTGCTTTGGCAAATTTTTGAAAGGTTCAGTTCTTATAGATTCTGATTCACTAATATCAGGTATTGAGGTTCTTGTATATTAGAAAATCTTAGACTGTAGATCCTCTTTGAGGTCGTTGTTAAATGGGGAAAAATTGGATAACTTTTTAATAAAAATTAAATAAAAGAAATGTCTTTTCAATTAATATAATATTAAGAATATAATGCATTCATTATTTTTAAAATATATTTTAATAAATTGATTTACTAATATAGGTTAATTATGTATTTATAGAAATGTTAGATAAATGATATTTAATATGCATATATTTTGAAATAATTATCACTTATTAACAATGATTTGTTTTCAACTAACTTGGTAATAATTTAATACATCAAAAAATGTGAAGCTTACCTTAAGATCAATCTTAAAAGACTTGATTTAGAATAAAATATGTGATATGTTAATTTAATATGTTTGGATTTAATTAGCCACTTTTGGTATGTTCTTGCGTCGCATGACCATTAATCCCTATTGACCGGAGCTTTAATCTTAATCCTTTTAGGAAACATAAATTTGTAATCTCAAGGAAGATCACTCCAATTATCAAATTATAACCAAACATCTTCATCATTCCCTATCCTAATTTTAAATTGGTTAGCAAAATGTTCGTCATTTTAATGATTTGAAGCATTGTCCAAGAAGTTAAAAATTTTAGAATAATCTAATTATATATACACATGATCTAATTAATTGAATTTTGATAAATATAAGAAGTTAATTTGTCGAAGTAAATCCTTAAACATTATATGTAGTCTTCATTATTAATTATTAATTTCTTTTGTCTATGCATATTAGTTTTTTTTTAATCTTTCCCCCTTTGTCATTATAAAAAATTAAAAGAGTATAGGGAGGAAAGAACTTAAACAACAACAAAAATTATGCGAGTCTAAGAAATATTCAAGTGACAAAAGCACAACATTTTACTTAAGAGAGTCAAAGAATTTTCTAAGAACAATTTGTAAGTCAAGAATTTGGTTTTGAAGGATGTCAATCTATTGACACATGTGATCTTGATTGGAGCAAATGTTCCTTAGTTGTTGTAAGATCAGATCATTTGTGCTTTGGAGTGGAACAGGGACTGACTTTTGCAGGGTTGAACTTAAGATACCTACAACTCTTTCTGATTTCTTTTCAACCCACACACTATCCTTCAGCTTGTAACAAAATTAGTAAGGTATGGAAGAATGGAACTTTATTGGTTCATACCAATTCAGGTTATCAAATGACACTCTAAAATATGCAAAAATCTTAGTTAACATCATTTTATAAGGTAGACTACCAGTTGTATTCTTGTGACTTCCCTTATCTACCATAAATTTCAAGATCATCGCTGAAGGATTCATCTTATTGCCCTTTAACAAATTGTAAACTACATACGTGTTTGGGAGATTGCACTTCTCTACTGAACTACTCCTTGAAAAAATGGAAGTAGCCGAAATGAATACAAGGCATCTTGGCAGAAGATCTAAGTGTATGCACCAGGGTCTTCCTTCATGGGCATTTTCAATAATCATGTAAATAAAATTCACTACTTCTCCCAAATCAATGTCAGCAATGTCTCGCTTATGATAGGGAAGGTCTGTCCTACCTTCAGGAATTACACTCAGAATGTTTCCTAAGATTTCCTTTGTAACCAAGATTTTACAATCACGTCCCCAAGAGATGACTATTAGCTTTCCATCAATTTCTTCCTTTATCATATGTCTGTAAAAACATTTGACCAATTCATCACACACAGTTTTTTCCAAGCTTAAGACATTCTCCTAATCATCAGCAAGAAAATAGGGAGTGATGGGAATACTTATATCATCGAATAGATGGGGAGGTAAGATGCATCCAACTATGACCTTTTTCTTTTTGTAGCGCATCTTGTACCCTACTTTAGCCTCCATTGACTGAAATAACTTCACTGGTGCTACTGAAGCCTCTCCCTTCTGAATAATGATGGGCTTCTTCGATTTTGTTTTTTCTTTCCTTAAGGATTTCTTCAAACAAAACTTCTTAGAGGAATATCTCATTCCTTACAATGACATCCTAATATTTTCTTCAGCTAAAGGCTCTTTACCTTTTTCTTATTTCTCCCTTTTTCTTTTCCTTGATTCTTCTTTTTCTTTTTCTTTCTCTTTGCCTTTTTCTTATTTCTTCCCTTTTCTTTTCCTTGATTATTCTTTTTCTTTTTCTTTCGCCTCAACAGGAGCTTCTTTTGTAACATTTCCTTTGATCCTTGGTCTTCTTTCCAACCGAGAAGGTTCTGCATATGAACTATCATTGTTTATTTCCCACTACACTTTAGGCACTTTCTTCTCTTTAGGACCAGGTTTAGGATTTGCGAAAGTTTTTGAAGAGGGAGTGGGTAGAGAGAGAATAGGTATATGAAATTTCACATTTTTCAGTAGCTCTTTCTTACTAAAAGTCTCTTCTTCTTCTTCTTCTTCACTTTTTTCTTTCTTTTCTTCTCCCTTTTCTTTTCCTTTTTCTTCTTCTTCAGAGTCAGAAGCATATTGTTTTTAAATGTTTCTTCTTTGTCATCTTAAAAGGAGTTAAGATAATATGGAGACAACAAAGCAGCAATGTTCCTTTTCCTATCATCTGGGGTCTCCCGATTGGGTATTTCTAAAGTTTGGAGCATTGAGGAGATAGAAACAGGTAGTGTTGTCTATAAAACCTACTATGGGAGACAAAGATGAGGAATCAAAAGCAAAGATTTGTTCATGATGAGGTGCTTCACCATGGCTAGAAGTTGAAACAAAAAATTTCTTATATCCTCTTGATTTCGTTATGCCATTGTAGATGAGCTTTGTGGTGTTTGAGAGAGAAAACAAGAGAAAATAAGAGTGTAGAGAGTTAGGGTGTAGAAAGAATAAGCGATGCGGATGAGAATGACAAAGATGAGTAGACGAGAAAAGTTTGCTTAAGGTATATAATAAGTGATTCCTGAGCCTTGACCTCATGAGAGGATGAGTAGACGCACAGGCCAGAAAAGGAAGCGTAATCAGTTTACGTATCTTTTGAGAGATGCGTACGAAGAGTTTTCAGATTGCGCACGCATTTTTGAAAAAGTTGAAATGACACTTTGAATGACTCCCCCTTTTTAAGACACTTGTCACTTAGAATGTCAAATCAAGAGAAGGCTTCTAAACTAGGAGGGGCCTTCTAAACTAGGAGGGGCCTTCTAATGAAGATAAAAGCTTCTAAACTAAGAAGGGCCTTCTAAATTCTAAAGAGCCTACTAAACTAAGAGAGAGTTTCTAAGGAATCAGAGTAGAAGGACCCTGCTAAAAGAAATGTAAAGACAAGTAGCAAAGAATATTCATACAAAAATAATATCAGATAGTTTGCACATACCAAGCTTTTTTTCTTAACACACAAAATCTATCTTCAGAGAGTGGCTTGATGAAAATATTAACCACTTGATTTTATGTATTAACATGCAAAAGATCAATGGTTCCTTCTAAAATATGATCTCTAAGAAAATAATGTTTGATTTCTATATGTTTAGTCCTATAATGATGTACAAGATTTTTAGAAAGATTTATAACACTTATATTATCACATAATATAGAAATATGAGAAAATTTTAGAGAAAATCCTGTAGTTGATGCTTCAACTATAAGATTTGGGCACAACAGCTAGTAACTGCTATGTATTTCGCTTCAATCGTTAAAAGTACTATGTAATTTTGTTTCTTTCAGAACCAAGATACTAGACATCCTCCAAGAAATTGACAGTGAACACTTGTGCTTTTTCGATTGACTTTATCACCTGCATAATCTACATCACAATAGCCCATTATGTCAAATGAATCAGTTTTTAGATATCTTAGTCTAAAATTCATAGTTCCTTGGAGATATTGAAAGATTCTTTTGACCTTTTAAGGGTGGCTTTCTTTTGGATCTGATTGAAAACATACACAACGCCACACACTAAGCATAATGTCTGGTCTTAACCTTGTAAGATATACTAGTGATCCAATCATTCCTCCATACTTTGTCTCATCCATAACTTTTCCATCTTTGTCTTTATCAAGTTTAGTTCCCACGTAGATGGGAGTACCTATCGGTTTGGCATCCTCAAAAAGATATTTCTTGATGAGTTCCTTTGTGTATTTGTCCTGGCTAATGAAGATTCCTTTTTCTATTTGTCTTATTTGTAATATGAGAAAAAAATGATAATTCTCCCATCATACACAATTCAAGCTCCCCCTGCAATAATGCTAAAAATTCTTCACAGAAAGATGGATTAGTATTACCAAATATTATGTCATTAACATATATTTGCACTATGAGTAAATCATTCTCCTTTTTCTTAATAAAATAAGTTTTTATCGACCTTTCCTCTTTCAAAATTATTCTTTACCAGAAAGTTACTTAACCTCTCATACTATGCTTGAGGAGCCTGGTTTAAACCATACAGAGCTTTGGTTACCTTCATCATGTAATCCGGATGGTTTTCATCTTCAGGGGTTGATTAACAAATACTTCTTCGTTAATGTAACCATTTAAGAATGCACTTTTAACATCCATTTGGAACAACTTAAAGTTTCTATAGCATTTAAAGGCAATGAAGATTCTAATTGATTTCAATCTAGCAACAGGTGCATAAGTTTCATCAAAATCAATAACTTCCAGTTGATTGTAACCTTGAGCTACAAATCTAGCTTTATTTCTTACCATCTTACCATTTTCATCGAGTTTGTTTTGAAATACCCACCGTGTTCCAATGATTAACTTGTTTTGAGGACTAGTTACTAGATTCTAGACATCGTTTTTGCCAAATTTATTCAGTTCGTCTTTCATGGCTAACACCTAGTTTTCTTCAGTAAGAGCCTCTTCGACTATCTTTGGTTCTAATTGTGAGACGAGAGCAACAAACTTCTTCTTGAACAATGATCTTGTTCTTAGACTTTCAGAGGGATCTCCTAGAATATATTGATGTGTATCAAGATCTCTCCATTTTTTTGGTGTTTTCGTTGCATTGGTTCTTGCTGAGATGAAGGAGATTGCTCTATTCTAGCTTCAGACGGTCCTTCTTGATTTTGTAATTCTGAAGGTACTATAGGTGTAGTTTGATTCTCTGATGTATTTTTAAGTACCAATAGATGCTCTTCATCATCTGAGTCAGCTGTTGTTATCAAAGGTAGTGCTTCATCAAATACCAAATGTATCAATTCTTTTATCTTCTTTGTTCTTTTATTATATATTTTGAATCTTTTACTAGTGGTACTATAGCCCAGAAAGATAGCTTTGTCTAATCGCGCATCAAATTTTCCAAGGTTGCCTTTTCCATTGTTTAGAACAAAACACTTACAGCCAAATGCTAGAAAGTAAACAACATTTGGTTTTCTTCCTTTCCACAGTTCATAGGGGTCCTTTTTCAAAATAGGTTTTATAAGACAACTGTTGGGTAAATAATAAGTGATTGTTAAGGCTTCTGCCTAATAACCATGAGGTAGCCCACTTTCGCATAACATTGTTTTGGCCATATTTATGAGAGTCTTATTCTTTATCTCAACAACTCCATTTTGTTGAGGAATCCTTGGGTATGAGAAGTTGTGAGTTATACCATTTTCATTCTAAAAGTCTTTAAATTTTTTGTTATCAAATTTCTCATCCATGATTGCTTCAAATCAATGTAATGCAATACCCTTTCTCAATCTGAATTTTTCTGCAAAACTTCTCAAAGACTTGAAAAGTATCATCTTTATTTGATAGAAAATAAACATATGAGAATCTGGAAAAATTACCTACTATATCACAACTGTAATGCTTTCCACCAAAGCTTTGATTTCTAGCAGGACCAAATAAATCCATGTACACGAGTTTAAGCGGCTGATTAGTAGTCATAATATTTTTATGAGGAAAGCTGCTTATGATTGGTTTCCTTTTAAAGAAGCTCCATAAACTTGATTGCTCTCAAATTTCAAATTTGGTAGTCCTATTACTAACTCATTTTTGGACAATTTTGATAAAATGCTCATACTAGCATAACCAATTCTTCTGTGCCGGATAAATGAATCCTTTTTTGTTGAGACTAAATACTTATTACTTTGAGAAGATATATCTTCCAATTAAGAACAATATATGTTCTGATTTCTAGGATCAACGAATATAATATTATTATTAAGATTATCAATTATTTCACCATGTGATGCATAGAAAGTAACTATGTAACCCTTATAACATAATTGACTTACGTTAAGCAAGTTACATTTCAATCCATCAACAAAAGAACATTATCAATAGAAGCAAAGTTAGAATCACCAATTTTATCAATTCTTGTGACTTTTGCCTTATTTTTATTCGCAAAGACAACATTACCTCTGTCTTTCCTCTCAATATAGTTGAAGTACGATGTTTCATTTATCGAGTGTCTCGAACAACTACTATCAACTATCCATTAATTTTCTCTTGTCTCCATTTTGAAACATATCTCATCATCTCCTGATTCAACTATAAAGCAAATGTTGTGGACTTCCTCAGGCTCTTCTTCTTCAAAGTTGTCAAAATCCTCATCTGACCAAGTTGTAGTCATAACATGCTTTTTTAGGTTTCTATTTTTTTCTTATCCTTTTAAAGAAAAGGACATTTTGGTCTTGTGTGTCCAGGCTTTTTGTAGCAATAGCATATGATTTGATTATTTTGTGTATTACCATTGTTATTGCTGCCTTTTGATGGGAACCTGTTGTTTGTATTTTTTTGTTTCCTTCTCTTTTCTTCATAAGCTTCTTTTTGTAGAATCAGACATATTTTCTAACTATGAAGTTGAATTAGTCATCTCCATCTATTTATTACTTAGTGTCACTTTCATCATCATTTGATGGATTTGATTCGTCGACTGCTTTAGTGCCACTCCTCTTCTGTATGAGGATCCTTCATCTCTCCTAAGCTTGGCATCATGAATCATTAAGTTTCCTCTTAACCAATCAAGTGAGATTGTATCAAGATCTTTTGTGGTTTCTGAAGCTGTCACTTTAGGTCTCCATTCCTTTGGTAATGATCTTAGAATTTTTGTTACCAGCTCATCATTTGAGTATATCTTGCCCGAGTTCTTCAAGGTAGTGATGACATTGTTAAAACTTCTGAAGAATTCGTCTATTGTTTCTACCCGTTTCATATAAATAATCTTGTATTGATGCACTAAAAGACTTATTCTTTATTACTTTCGTTCAAATGTAACTTGAATCTTTTTCACATTTCTTTGTTGTAGAATAGTAAGATATCTTTTTGTACTCTTCTGGAGATAGTGCACATATTAGATGATGTCTTGTTTTGACATTCAACTGTGCATTTCTTCTATCGGCATCAGTCCATACTTCTACATTGTCGGTAGCAGGAGGTGTGGCTCTAGCTTTGTTAGCCTGTCAAATTTTGATATCTATCGATTAAAGATAAATGGTCATTCTCTCTTTCTAATAGGATTAGTTGTTTCCATTTAAGTAAGGAGGCTTTGAGACAAATTATTCTTCAAGGCTTCTTAAGTTATTTTCCATGCTCTATCACGAGCTGTAAAACACAATAAATATAAAACCTCGCTTTAATACCAAATGATAAAGGAAATATATGCAAAAGGAGGGGGGGGGAGTTGAATAGTGTGTAAAAAAATTCAAATTATTTTAAATCCATAAAATCCTTCTTAAACAAAGAGCTTTAATAAATAGAAAGGTCCTGTCAAACTTCGAAAGGAACCTGTTAATGTTTAAAAAGAAAGGTTTATGTTAGTTATTAAAAAAACATGAAAGAAGTCTTTTAATCGAAAGGAGCCTGCTCGCACTAAAACAAAGAAGTCTGTTAATCGATAGGAGATTACTAGGGCTCAAATACAAATGAGTCTATTAATCGATAGGAGCTTGTTGGTGCTCAATACGAAAAGAACCTCTTGCTTTATAAAAATAGAAGGAGCTTTTTGAAAACATAAACTTATAACGCGAAAATTTAAAAGTTAGGAAGAGAGAAAGAAAGTGTAACATCCCACCCCCGATGGGAAGGGTAGAATAGTAATTTGGAAAGGGTTGAGAGTGTTTAAGATTGTTTTGAAATATTCATGCATACACTTACACATGAATAGTAAAATTTGCACATGAAAATGGTTGTACATGCATTCATGACATTTCCCGGTGTATGTACCTAACTGTGATCTTGTTATGGAAAATGTGATTTTTGTGCTTGAAAATTTAATTGGAGTGGATTGTTATGTGTTTTATATCTTTGGGGAAATTTAGGAATTTTCTGAAAATTTTCGGGAAAAATTTTCGGACTGAAAAAATTGCCAAGTGGTGGATTGATTGGTTTCCAGTACTGAAAATTTCTGTCCAATGGCACTGGAAATTGAGGTAAATGATTTTGGGATTGTAATTAGAACCATTGGAATTGGGTGACCTAGAAATTACATTCTATTAGGGTTCTTTTATTAAAAGTTATTATTTGATTCTTTTTTTCTCATTAAGTGGCAAGTGTGTCATGACACTCTTAAACTCATTTAATGTCTTGATCATTCACGCCACTTCTAGTTGAAAGAGTGAAAAGGTGATTTTGTGCTTTCTTCCTTCTCATCCGTAGGTGTCTTCTTCTTCTTCTTTCGTTGGTTCTTCTTCCACCATACCAAAAGCTCTCCCTTGTTACTTACTTGCTCCTCCTTTATTCATACACAAATCCAAACTTAAGCCTTATGATGATTATTGTTGTGAGTGGTGGTCGTAGGGGTGTTGAAAGGTAGAGAAATTGTAGTAGTTGAAGAATTGAAGATTTGAAGCTTGTTTAGGTGAGAACTAAGTTTTATGTTCTTAAATTGGTAGTTAGATGCATTAATTGTGATTTATTGTGCATTAATTTCATGAAGCTTGTGAAGTGAATCACACGTTAATACAAAGATAATCAAATACACAAGAAGGAGGGGTTGAATTGTGATAACTTTTTCGTTAACCCCTTTTTAAAGAAAACTATTAGAACAAAGACTTTGTTCAGTTCATAATTACTTTAACTCTTGTTAGTAAGCGTTTTTCTAAAAAAAATTTACGTATCAGAGATATCGAAAATCACAGTAATAAGTTAGAGAGTTAAGAGAGTTTGACACAGTAATTTTTATACTGGTTCACCCCAAACCTTGGGTTACGTCCAGTCCTCAGATAACCTTATGAGATTTCACTAACTCTCAAACTTTTACAAGTATTCTTTTGGTTGAGCCTCTTCAGGTCTCTTTACAATCAGTATTCTTTCACGCTTAGCCTCTTCAGGCTATTTGTAGCACTTTCAAACTTGAATAGTGTATAGAGCTTGTTACAGAAAAGTATATTGCTTTAGCAATGTTTGCACAATGATCCCTCTTGTGAGTTCACTAGTTGGATTGATCAAAAGAATTATATTAGTCTTCTATCTCGACTCATATTTATAGTCGTGTCTTCAACTGCTTTTTGAATAACTGCTTCTTGAATCTTTAAAGAAACCGTTAGTCAATTGAGTTCTGTAACTAACTTTAACTGATACTTCCGACTTCTTTACGCTTTCATCTTCTTATTGTATTGTCTGCTTTTTGTATCTGCTTCTGTCTGTTTTTTTGCTTCATCTGCTTTTTATATCTGCTTCCGTCTGTTTTTCATATCATCTGCTTTTTGTATCTGCTTCCGTTTGTTTTTCTGCTTCGTTTGTTTTTTATATCTGCTTCCGTCTGTTTTTTTTTGCTTCGTCTATTTTTTTATATCTGCTTTCGTCTGTTTTTCGTATCGTCTGTTTTTTGTATTTGCTTCCGTCTGCTTTTCATTTATCTTCATTTTGTTTGTCATCAAAATTATTCATCACGTAAAGTCAGTTTTGACTTAACATTCTCCCCCTTTTTGATGATAAGAAATACTTTGATTAGAAACATGAAATGCTTTACCAAGAAAAGAAATACAAAATCGAAATACAAAAACAATTATGATCTTCTTGTTCACTGATTCCTCTTGTTTTTCAATGTCTTCTCCTTTCTTCTTCTTTCCCCTGCACTTCTCCCCCTATTTGTTATAAGTCAAAAAGATTATAAGCCACAATGCTTCACAATCT
>JAOQMR010106391.1:0-12159 GCA_027563865.1 Erythroxylum pelleterianum
CCAAAATACTTCTGCACAATTAAGCACATATGTAATAATTTCCGTTAATATTCTAACCCCTAATTTGGGGCGTTACAGATTAGGCCATCTTATCTCAGCCGAGGTGGCCAGGGGCGTTTGGAAACCGATCACGCTGGGGCGCACGGGACCCCCCATTTCTCACTTATTCTTTGCTGACGATTTAGTCCTCTTTGCAGAAGCTGATGATCGGCAGATACATGTTATTAGGGAGACTTTGGATAAATTCTGCCGAGCTTCTGGACAGCGGATTAGCACTGCCAAAACTAGGATTTTTTTCTCGAAGAACGTCTCTTGCGACACTGCGCGGCGCCTAAGCAGCGGGCTTCAGGTTACCTCCACGACTAATTTAGGTCGTTACCTCGGCGTTCCTTTAATTCATGAGCGTACCACCAGGCGGACCTATCAATATATTTTGGATGCGGCGCAGAAGAAGCTTACGGGGTGGCGTCACAAGCTTTTATCCCTTGCGGGCAGGGTTACCCTCACTCAGTCTGTTCTCTCGGCCCTGCCTCTTTATACTATGCAGACGGTGCGCCTCCCTCGTCGTCTGTGCGATGATCTGGAGAAACTCATGCGAAATTTTCTTTGGGGTTCCTCGCCGGACCATCGGAAGATGCATCTTGTCAGCTGGGAGTCCGTTTGCAAGCCCAAATCGGACGGCGGGCTCGGCCTTAAACGTGTTCGGGCGATGAATGACGCTTTTCTAGCCAAGCTTGGCTGGGGCTTACTCACTAAACCTACAGCACTATGGGTTCGGATATTGAGAGAGAAATACAGGTTCGAGTCTCCTCACGTGCCACTCACGATCGCCAGGACGGGGGCCTTAGCCGTCTGGCGAGGGATATCGACAGTTTGGGATTGGGTTTGCCGAGGGCTTAGGTGGGAAGTGGGGAATGGGCAGAGCATGTTATTTTGGCTTGACAACCAGCTGGAAAATTGGGGCCCTCTTATCCAACTGGTTTCCTCGCCAGTGCCCGATTCCCTCCGGTGTGCTACTGTGGTGGCACTCCGAACGGAGGACGGCGGTTGGCGCTGGCAAGAATTCCAACAGTACCTCCCAGGTCACCTCTGCCTCGCTCTCACGCATTTCGATCCTTTTGTCGCTCATTTGGGGGCCGACAGTCCGCGGTGGGATTTCACTCATCACGGTCGTTTCATGGTAGCGTCTGCTTACGAGTTAATCGAGGGTCAGCCCACGGGACCTCAGCAACCTTTGTGGCGGACTATTTGAAAATGGGATGGCCCATAACGTATCCGCTCTTTTCTTTGGCTTGTTGCTAAGCGGAGGTTACTGACCAACCAACAGCGTGTGGCCAGGTATGTGGCACATGACAGCCGCTGCCACTATTGTGGAGAGGAGGAATCCGTTCTACACGTGATTCGTGACTGTCCACGAGCGCAAGCCATTTGGCGAAATTTTCCCCCGGCCGTGGTCGACCTGGCTTTCTTCCAACAGGAAGAGGCCACTTGGCTTTACTTAAATCTCACGAAGTATACTTCGATTCTCCAAGAAGCCTGGACCACGTTCTTTGGCGTTACCTGTTGGTTCCTGTGGAAATGGCGTAATAGCAGCTTGTTCGAGGCCGACTTTGTTTGGTCGGTCTCCGGTCATCGGCAGATCATAGATTACGTCGGGTGGCTAGCTCGAGCTCGGGTTATGGAAAACTGTGTGTTTCCAACACCGGGCCTTCCTGTTGGGGCTTTTGTGGGCTGGGCTAAGCCTCCCATTGGTTGGGTCAAGCTCAACTCCGATGGAGCTGTGGCCCTGGGTTCCCTTTGGGGTTCCGTCGGGGGGCTCCTTCGGGATTGGCACGGGGTTTGGCAAGGGGGTTTCCACCAACACCTTGAGTTGAGCTCGTCTGTGGTGGCCGAGCTATGGGGGGTGTACTTAGGTCTCACAGTGGCTTGGCGCCTGGGTTTTCGACGAGTGGTGGTCGAGGTTGACTCGTTCGAGGTTATTAATCTTCTTTATGAACCTCCTACTGTACTGACAGATGTGTCCTTTTTGGTGACAGGTATCCGCCAGCTGTTGCATCAGGAGTGGACTACTCACATCCAACACGTTTTCCGTGAGGGGAACCAGTGCGCAGATTATCTTGCTCGTCTCGCTAGCCGCTCAAGTTCGGGCCTTCATGTCTTACGGGAGCCCCCTTTTGGTATCCAGGAGTTTCTCCGTAGTGACATATTTTTAGTGAGCAATTAATAATTAAAAACAAAAAATGGATTGAAAAGGCCTAGAAAGATAAATAAAAGCTGCGTAAATAAATTTAAGATCTTGTAAAGATATCTAAGACTTAAAATTAATAATTAAAAATACAAAATTGACAACGATTTGCTTAAGAAATGTCTGAGAAACAAGATCAAAACTAAAAGAACTCAAACTGATACATAGAATTTGAATTGAAAGCGAAGTCATAAAGAGACATTTTGGATATCTAAGAATTTGATGAACTTGAATTGAAAGCTAAAGTCATAAAGAGACATTTTGGATATCTAAGGGTTTGAATTGAAACTGAAAAATCATAGAAAGGTATTTATAAATAAATATTTATGGATTGGGAAAAGTATTTAGAGGTTTAAATGAATAGGATATTCTAAGAATTAATAACTACAAACTTAGAAAAATGTACGAGGTTGTAGATATAAAATAAAGGTTTTATGGATGCAATTTAAATTCAAATAAGAATCTTAGAGAGTTATTTAAGAATTAATAATTAAAAAAGTCTTTAGGAAATATCTCAAAATTTAAAATCACAAATTTAAAAATATATTATTGTATTTAGGATTTTAGATTAACAAAAAAGAAGACGGTCAAAGAAATATCTACAAATTTGAATTAAAACCAAGTCTTAAAAAAGTATTTAAGAATTAATCGATATTTTAAAAACCGAATCATAAGTTAAACTGGTAAGATAAAACGTTTAGTATTTAAAAGCTTCAATCAATGTGAGACCGTCATAAAACCGATTAAAGATTAAATAAAATAAAAAATTTTAAATATGATTTAAAGAAATTGTCCTTATCTGTAAAAGAATTTGAAGTTTAACTGGAAAAAATTCTTAAATGAATATTAATTGATTTATTTTGATTTATAAGAACTTATTAATTTACAAAAATTAATTGATTTTTAACAACAAGAGTTATTAAAATAAATTGAACCGAAAAGTTGAACAATTCAAAGTTTTTATAATTAAATCGACCAAACTAGATGAGTTTTTTAATCATTGAAATTAACAACTATGTACTCCACTGTTATATCTATTGGAAAATCAAGATGGGATTTGATCTCGATTGCAGTAAAATAATTACAAAACTTTTTCTTATTTTGATTTCTTGAAAACCAAGATTACTTTAATTATATAAAATGATTAACAATTAAATCATAACAAAACATAAATCGTAATTCGTATCTTATTTCGAAGCTTAATTATAATCTTATCGTATCTCTCGAACCATTTTCAAAACTGGTTTATCTCAACAACTGTAGCTGTACAAGTATCCGACCTCTAACGATATCCACAAAACGTGTTGAGAGAACTATGTAACTTTTACAGAGATGCTTAAGCAAGAAGTGCTAGCTTTATTAGAGCTTAAGCCTATTTATAATAAGTTTTGGTCATTTTAGTAATTTAATTGAAATTAAAATTTAATTTCCGTTAAACATTAATTAGAATTGCAAATCATTCTAACTAAATACTAATTATGCTCAAATAAGATCTAATATATCAAATTGATCTTTATTTATTAAATATCTCATATTCAATCATAAAGTTTCTCAAACTTTACAATAAAGTCCAACTTGATTAAAATATCTTTGCTCTATTCAACTCGTTCTTTATATGTGATTCATTAAGTTCACAAATATGTTGACAATGATTATAAATTACAATTTTAATTATAATTTATAATAAGAATTAGATAAATAATGCCTTTAAATTATCTCATGAACTTTATCATATACATCTAAACGTGTATAAGATAAATAATGCCTTCACATTAGTTTGTCACTAAACTATGACCAAAGCAATTGGCTGTAGGGTATAAACCAACAATCTCCCACTTGCACTAAGCCAATAATTTAACTATCATTTACTATATCACCATATGATGATCATGCTACGGTTAGGACAATAGCTTAATAATAGAATTCTACAAGATTCTTTATAGTGAGCACTTACCTAAATCTTACAACTTTCATCTTAATTATCATCATAATTAAGAAAATTTTGCCTAAATACATCTTTGGATCTTTGATGAGACCTTAGCTTCTTTTACATATCTAATGGCTCTAATGTTCTATAGTCTTGAACAATGCAAGGAATTATATCAAATTCACTAAAGAACTTATTGATCCAATTAATCATTTCCACTAAATGAAAAATGTATTATGGCTTAATTAGCAACCATTGTTATATTGGAACCTTTCCAATCATAAAATGATATTATTCTATGTAAATAGACCTTAATTAGGATTTACTTCTAAAGTAAATATCCTTATCTCCTTGAACTCAAATATCAACTCATAAATAAAATAATAGATATCTTTAATATTTTACAAGTATCTTATATCTCAAACACTAAACAACTTTAGCACATTATATACTTGGACTTAAAATAGGTGGAAAAACTTCCAATCTATCTTTATAGATCTAATTCCCATAATTAAGCTATTACCTTTTCATATCCAATAAGAGTTGTTATTGTATAATTATATCTTCAATAATTTAAACTTAGAATTATTGTTCTCTGTTAGCAATATGTCTTTATATACTCCTACTAAAGAGGATAACTATCCCACTAACCTTCTTGTAAACATGATAAATATACAATCACCTAAAAAACAAAACTACTTGAATTCATCAAGAAAGTGAATCTTTCAATGTCTTATAGCCTTTCAAATATACATCAAATGTATCAACAAAGACACTATTTTCAATTGGATTTATTGTCATGAGATTTGACCCTTTTAAATTTAATCTTACTCTCACTACTTAATTTAAGAATCATTCTCCTATAAGTATACATTGAAACAAATAACTTGTTCAATAAGTTTGTAAGATTATAACCAACCTTTTAGATATCTCATAACCTTTTATTATTTGATTTAATTATAAACTTAATGGATAATATATGCTCAAACTAAGCATTATATCTTTAAATCATTAAATTTAACTCTTTTAAAGATGCAGCGTGTCCAATATGAAATCTTACTAATTGATTCAATTGGAACTATTGAAAGTAAGTAAATGTACTAGGCATAGCTACAGAAGAAATAATATTGCATCATACAATATCTCATTTTATATTTTCCTCCTTATATAAATCCATACTCTTATGAATTTAGTTGTGAAGGTATTCATCAGAGAATCTAATTCCTTGTGGATAACTGTAAATTTAAAACTCACCACAGCGATCTCATCGAAGTACTTTAGCATTCTCAATGCTTAATTTATACTTCGATTTAAACAATTTGAACTTTTCAAAATTTTAAATTAACATTTCATTTAATACATATGATTATATCACATAAAGTCATTAGTAGTCTAATAAAATATAAGTATTATATTTTTATGAATTGTTATTCCATCCAATAAATCATATGTATAAGTTTAACAATTCAATACCATCATCATCCTTTCACCAAAGGTTGATTTAGTTATTCTTCAACTTGATAAGTTTCACAAGTTTCATACGATTCATAATAAAAAAGATACACATATCCTTATATATAAGTTTATGATTCTCATTATATTAATTTGACCAACATGGCATAAAAAGATAGTCTCGGTTATCTAACTTTGTATTCTTGCCATTTATGTTAAGCATAAGTCTCCTTTAATCCAATACATACAAACTATTTATATAAAATTGAATCAACTACTTTTGCTTAAACAATCTACTTCTTAACATGATTTAAAAATTATAATAATGTTGAATCTAAATTTAGTATCAAATACTCAAAAGAATGAATTAGAAATACATATGATCTTTATCATATCCCGTATAGGCAAGAAAAGTCTTGCAATCATTTTTCTTCTTATGACAACTATTATCATACTATAGTTAAGCATTTAATTGTACCCCACAATTATGCTTTTAGTAGGTTAAATTAAGTGGAACAATTCTATCTAGGTACTATACCTTTCATCTCTACTTTGTGTAACCTCTTACATCTTGCTATCATGATATTGATGTACATTTTATATGTTGTCATTAAAGTTTATGAGATATTATTCAACTCAAAATGTCATTACATTTTGTTATTTATATGATTTTGACATATTTCTAAAAACTTTATCACCAAATCCTTTATAGGGATTATAGCAAAATAACTTATGGAAATACAATTTTCTATTTAACTTTGAGAACTCTTCTTAACAATGTCCAAGAAATTTGGTTCACTACCTTAGTATCAATTATACTAAACAATGTAAATTCCACTTATAATAAAATATAAATGTAAGAAAAACATGTAATTAATTATATGTCATGACTACCAAATAAGATTAAGCTTTAATCATGTATTTGGTTATTCCTACTATTTTATTTGAAATAATGGCTCTTCCTACTCTTCAAAAAGATTGCTTTAATTTTTCTAGTGAGATAGGATCACATTCAAATATAGTTGATCTTGAGTTTGCTCAATAAACCAGCTAAACTTAAATTAGGTAGATAACAATCAGTCACATCTCATGTGAATAATGGCTATTACTACTATTCAGAAAGATTACTTTAATCTTTCTAATGGGATAAGATCACTTTCAAATATAGTTGATCTTGAGTTTGCTTACTAAACCAACTCAACTTAAATTAGATAGATAACAACTTTATAAATCATATCTCATGTGACTCTTAAATCTGTTAGGTGACAACTCTCGCCAAAACATATCTTATATGCTATTCCTAACCTACCTCTAAATTCATGTGATCATGAGTTTATTCATCCAAATTATGTAAATTTAGTTAAGTAGGACCCACGGTCATAAGACTAAACATATTCGGATTAAAGCGGTCCTGAATTTGCTCAACAAGCCTAACAATAACATAAATTTGGTTTATTCTTATAACAATAGAAGGCAACAATCATGTTCTCAATATGTATTTAATATTTTAACGGGGGATTTAATTTCATTCGTTTCATTAAACACAAAATTGCATGTAAAATATCACACATATAAAACATAAAATTTAAAAGTATGCAACTTATGCACTCATAATCAAATTATATGCATCAAACATTAAGTTCGTTTGATTCAAGTTATTAATCTTCATAATCTTAAATAATGTTTCCAACTCTTTGAAAAAATTAAATTAAATTAACCCATTGATTCCTAAATAAACTAAATTCCTATTCTATATTGAAATTTAATTTGATTTGAATACAATTTTCAAATCCAATTGGAAACTATTTCTAATTATCTTGACTGTTTTAATAAAATTTAATTGAAAATAATTTTCAATAAATTATTCTTCTTACTCATTATAATTTAGAAAATTTCCTTTTTCAAAATTATATAAATAAAATTTTCTAATTCAATTAGAAAATTATTTCTAATACTATCTCTAATCTCATTAGAAAGTAATTTTCCTTAATTAGAAAACTATTTTCTAATATTAAAAGAAAACTACTTTCAAAATTAAATAAAATCTTTAAATTTCATTAAGAAAGTCCTTTACATTATTTATTTATAAATTGATTTCTCAATTAATTAGAATCTTTAATAAATTAGTAAAATATTTTCAATATATTAAAGAAAGCAATAAATAAAAAAACTTTTCAAAATTTAACGAAGAAAAATACCCTTTCAAATAATTGACGAAACTTTTTATTAATAATAAAGAAGCAATTTATAAAAAAATTGAATAATAATTCTTTAAACAAATAAAGTCATAAATTTAATTTATCTCAATCAAATTGAAATAATTAAATTTAATTAAAAACATCTTTTTTAAATTACTTAAGAAAAAACTTTTCTTAATTTTAAGGAATTTAATTAATAAATTTCTATTTAATTGAAACTAATTAATTCTAATTTTAGAAACTACTTTTCTATAATTAATTAGGAATTAATATAATTATGAATCTTATTCACTTTAAAAAATAATTAATTTAATTTTGAAATTAAGACCTCATCTTAATTTATATAATCTCATTATATTTATTATCTAATACGAACTAATTATGAACAATAACTCTTTCAAACATTTCCTTGATTCCAATTATTGATTTGATAATTTATTGAATTGAATAATTCAACTCCTTACAAAACTAAATTAAATTCCAAAGTATTACTAATAAAATAAGCCTTTGAAAACAATTAGAAAACACTTTTTCAATTGTATTAGGAATATAAACAAATTTAATCTACATTAAATTAATTTGATTGAAGTTAAGGCTTTAAAAAACAATAAATGTCAAATAAAATCAAGTGAGAAGAGTCAGGTGCGTGCACTACACATGCCCCTACTATCTCAGTCCTAGGCTTGGGGTTGCATGGCTCAGGGCTCGGGCAAGCCCTACTGGACTAGGGGCAAACCACAGGCGGGAGTTGGTCCGGCACTACCGGATTTATTAATTTTTTAAAAAATATTTCAAAATGACATCACCCGAAGCTTAGTAAACTTGGGCCTGGCCCATTGGCCAAGCTCAAGGCCTAGTAAACCCCAGCCTGGCCAAGGGTCGGGCCCAATTGCTAAGCCTATGTGCCCCAGTCAACAAGGGAATGTTGACTGGTGCGTGCAGCGCAGACACCATTCACGTATGCCCTTCAGACTTTATGTTTTTGTAATTAAATATAATTAATTAGTTAATTGCAAGATCTGGATGATGGTAGTTTGGTCATGAGCACTATCTATTACCATGTACAGAGCATTAGAAGTGGATTTTGGGAAGTTGACATATATGACATAATTTTGCAAACGGTAGATCATCTGGTGGTGAAGAGTAGCTATAATGGTTGTAGGATCATATATTTTTCTTTTTTAGCAATGAAATATAATTAATTAAAATATATTTAAATTTGTTGTAAAACAAATTTTTAACAAATTTTTATTTATCATTATTTTACAAACCAACCACGATCAATGGTAATGATAATCATTTAATCTTCTTAACCAACCATTATAATTATAATAATTAAATCCATTCTCATTTCTTCTATATTCATTCTCATTCCTATTACCATTCTCCCGCGTGAACCAACTGCCCCCTAAATTTTGATCATTTTATTAATTTAATAGAAATTAAATTCTAATTTTAATTAACTTTAGTTAGAATTACAAATAATTCTAATTAAATACCATTTATGCTCAAATAAGATATAATATCTCACATTGATCCTTATTTATTAAATATCTTATATTTAACTATAAAGTTTCTCAAACATTATAATCATGTCCAACTTGATTAAAATATCTTTGCTCTCTTTAACCTGTTCTTTATGTGTGACCCTTTAGGTTCCCAAATATGTTGACAATGATTATAAATTATAATTGTAATTCATAATTATAATTAGATAAATTAAAACTCTTTTTAATTTATCTTTAATTCTTCAATTAAACAATTTAGAATTATATATCAAGATTGACATCTAGCAACACATCATGACTATCCAAATATTTAAGAATATCAAAAAAAATTCATTAACCTTTTCGTGCATGACTATTCTGTATAATTCTATCATTTAATCATATAATGCTCTAATTAGACAGAGCATGAAATTAATGTCTACTCTTTTTGAGTCCAATCATATTAGTCTTCGCTATTAGCTATTGATTTAATTAATGACATTTGTAAACTATTTACAAAGTGTAATTCCACCTTAGCTAATGGTTTTCTGAATCGATATTAATTGAGAAAAACGGAACATTCTCTCTAATTACTTTAGGGTAATGAATCCTATTTTGATCACACAACTACCTCCATATAGTTCGTGCGATATCCATTGACTGCCGATTGAACGACTTATGATTAGAATAGGTCATAAATAGTATCAAAATATAGTAATTCCTATACAAGATAACTTTAGAGACCTTAAGTCAAAGGATTACTCATACAATCATCGTAATGAGAATTTTTGTACAAATACAAGTAATGTTCTAAACAGATTTTTTATGTCGGGTCAGTTCAGGTAACTTGTTTTCTAACAAACACCTGCACGCTTATTTAAGTATCTCCATACTTTAACTTATAAGATCGACTACTTCCTTCATAAGGAAAAACATATTGTGTGCTTGTTAGAGTAATGCTCTAAAGGCAATCACTTTTAGCACTTTTGTACAAATTTTATTTTGATTAACAAAACGAAAGACAATTTTCATTAATTTGATGTTTATTTATTTATGAATTGATGTCGTTCTTAAATCAAATTAATGAAGTCCATGATACAAAACATAGCATAAAGGAATCATGATGAGATTATAATAATGAGATTCCTATCATGTGCAATTATGTTAGTATCTAAATTATTCCTAATCATATGATTATTAAGACAAGACATTGTTAATCTAGATAGACTAGCACATGCTATACTCCTTGATTTGATCTAGTAGTGAATCTCATAAACTGTAAGCATGAGATGTTTAAAGTTAACATGTGGATGCTTACTAAGAGTAGTAAGTACATCGGATGACCTACTATGAGATTATCATATGGATGATCTATCAAATGTCAATGATCAATCTCATCATAACAATGATGCAAATATCCTTGGACTTGAGGTACTCAAGGATATCTTGAATGTTGATCCTATGCTTTGACACCATTCCTTGTTGCCTCAAGATTAGGTCACTCATAAGGTGGTGATTGGGTACAGTTATTGGTTTTCGAAGGTAATTGGGTAGTCAATAAAGGATTCACCACTCTTGATAGAAGGAGGTGATACCTACAGCCTCTTGTCGGAGTCATTACTCGTAAGTCTCTAGCCAAAGCAGTTATGTGCCGTGAAGAGAGTCTTCAATGACACATAGAGTAATAAGGTCCCTAGGACAAGAACTAACATCACTTGGACTATATTTGACATAGCCAGTATAGTGGGAGTTGACACATAGCTCATACTCCGAACCAAGTGTGGTATAAGATAGTAAAGAGATGAATTGCACGGTAATTAACTATGGAAAGGTTCGTAAGTCAGATAATTAATTATTGAAGAGTTCGAGTGTTAATCCACTTACATTCCAGTAAGTTGGAATCATGAAACCCTTCATGATTTTCTCGGATTGAGAGTTAAATCAAGTGACCAAAATAACTGAGAACCTAAGAATCACATACATAAAAGATCGGATGAAAAACAAAGTGTATAGGTCACGATCGTGACCGACTTATGTACGCACGAATTTTTAGCCAAAAACACATTTAGTAAAGAAGCTAAGGGTCTAAAAGAGTTTTGGAAGTTGAGATGAGTGATTTTGAGATTTGTTTATGCAATTTTAAGCAATCACTGCATGAGACTAATTGCATGTAACTTAGTTTTGATCTAACTCTCACTAGAGCATATACTTGAATTCATCTTGTTTAGTGCTTTACCCTTGTACATTGAATTTTTTTCATCTTTGCATGCTCTCTAGAGGCCAAGGAAGGTGTTTGGTATTTGCTACAACCCAAACAAGGAGCAAATTCAAGAAAGGATGAGTATTTGCGAGGTACATATGCTGTAATTTCACATTCTTATAATTTGTTTATACATGTACATAGATTCTGAATTTTTTGGGGATGCCATGGGGTTGGAATCTTGATTCCAACACTTCCGCTACCTTGCCATGTATGTGATGCATGGACTCACGGCTTTCTAACAGTGTTAATCTTTTTACGTTTTATTAATGTTTATTCTAAATAGAACAATGACTAAGAATAATTTAAGGATAATATATACATACAATATGAATCTCATTATAATTTCATGTACAATGTATAATTATCTCATGGATTTTATCATATACATTTAAATATGTACAAGATAAAGAATGTCTTTAAATTATTTTGTCAGTAAACTACTACTAAAGCGATTGGCTGTAGGGCATAAACCATCAATATCGACATATTTTATCAAATAGTGAACTAAATTTGAATTTTTATATTGTCTATAAATATAATTAAATTAGTCAACATTCATAGTAAGCCACTAGATGCACCTCCTACAA
>JAOQMR010106398.1:0-12158 GCA_027563865.1 Erythroxylum pelleterianum
CGCTTTGGATTGGATTGTTTGCTTTGATTCCGTTACGTTTGTGCTTCGGAGTTGGGATTCGGAAACGGGTCCCAACATGATTAAATATTGACATATGGCTTACATGCATGGTGACATGTGGTAGTCTTAATTGGGTGACAAGTATAAGACATGCAAAGAATACACGTATTATTATGTTATAGGTAGGAAGAGAATACAGTAGCTTCTGTTCCTCATTGCAACACTCAACACCGCAATTCTCTTCCCTTTTCTTTATCACCAAATAGCAAATTGTTATTCTTTTTGTGCTATTGAATCCCTCTCATTGCTGAAACAAGTAAGTAACTCTGATGATGTTTTACGGTGTAAATATATACATGCATAAGTGGGTTTGAGAAGTGTAGTTTTGGTGATGAATGAATCAAATGATGGATTTGTGAAATAGAAATATGAAATAGGATCTGTTTTAGTTTGAGATGAGTTATGGAAGAGTGCTGGAAAATTGATGACTATATATATATATATATATATATATATATATATATATACACTCTGTTCTGGTTTAGAGAAAACCGAATATAGGTTGTTGTTACTGTTCATGCGGAATTTGTGGGTGTTTATAGAGATGGATTTAGATGAGTTTAATGAATTTAAATGAAGATGTTGGTGAGGTCGTGGTATAAAGTTAATCAAATGATAAGTTTTTGATGAAATGAACGTGTAGAAAGATGGAAAAATGCATAAGATGAAAGTAGAAAGAGAAACAAAATGCAGAAAATGGAGTTTGCATGTATGAGAATTAGATTTGTGATGTTTAAGTGTAAACCTTGGATTTTTGATTTGTTTTGTGTTATTGAGCTAAAATGAAGTTAAAAGAATTGGTTTAAGTGTCATTGTGTTAATTGAAGAGGACTGAAGTGAGAATAAAAATATGGAAAATTACAGTAGAGAGAGGAAGAATATATGGAGTTTCGGATTTTTGATGTTTGAATTGTAAATTTGAATTTGACTTGTTTAAAGATTGTATTGGATATAGAAATGCAGAATAGATGATTTAGAAGTGATTAATCTAAAGAAAATGAAATGAAATGAAAAAAATGGAAGGAGAAGAAGAAGAGAGAAAGCACGATCGTGACTTTCAACGTTTTACTGCAAAGAGTTGGTTCTTGAACATCCTTTGATATTTTTGTTATAACTTCTTCACCCGATATCCAAATGAATTGATTCTTGAACCAATAGATTTCTCACACATTGTTCTTCATCTCCACCAAAAATTATAATCATATAAAGTGGATTGGTTGTTGAATTTAAGATGAAAATGTTGAGGAATACTGGAATATGATAACTGAGATGATTTCACAGAATATACTTCAGTCTTTTGACTGATTTCACAGAATATACTTCAGTCTTTTGACTATATTTTGATCAGTAGGTATCCAAATGAAATTATTATTAATTTAATTTAAACTAGATACATATGAATACAAATTGTCTGAAGAGATCTAATTTTAATTCTGTCTTTAAGAATTATAGAATCTGACTTGAAATTGAATACAGAGTATAATTATGTTTTAAGAAAAGTCCAAAGTAAATTGAGCATAACTTTTGTAATACTGAATCAAATTGTATGACCTTAGTGTCATTAGAAACTTAGAACATTGGAGAGAAATTTTATAGAAGAAAGTGTTGCCTAATTGTGTCAATTAGCTTATCAGAATGATCATGCAAGGTTGACCCGAGAGCATGTCGTTAGAAAATCCAAAATGATCAATTGAGTTACAAAATTAGTTCACATTGTTTTATTGTGGTCCAAACCCAAAGCACAAATGATATTTATGAGGGTTTTGATATATGAATGATATGGTGATAGGAATCACAATAAGACACTTGGGATTGTCATTAAACATGTATTGTGCATAATTTGTATACATAGTTGTGTATAAAGGAATACTTATACATTTGTGCAAAAGTGTGATATATGAAAATGTGTTTTCTATGATATAGTGGAGCACATTGGATGCCAGTCAGACATTGCTAGACCTCCAGGCAATAGCATATTGGAGCGTACTGTGAGTCAACATAGATGATTTTCCTAGGATTGATTTGATTTATTTGACTTCGAATTAGTAAACTCTTTGTGGTTTGTTTATGAATTCTGGACTTGAGGTCTGAGGATTTTAATATTTGGGAATGTATTGGAAGTGTTCTAATTGCTTTGACAATTTTGAATGATATTTTAATGCTAAATGAAAGTTAAATGCTGGATTTAGGTCCGATGACTATGAGATTCTGACTGTACATCATATGTGACTGTTATACATGGCATATTCTCTATTTGATGCATTTTATAAAATGCATGCTTAGATAAAATTATGATCAGAGTAGCCAGTTTGATAGAGCTTTCAGCTCAGTATTTTTCACATAGAGCTTTGCTCTATGATTTCTACACGTGGAGCTTTTCTTCGTGATTTCTGTTATGACTGAGCCCAATGAGCCAATATTTGTATCCCTATATGAAAGGCACTCAGTCACAACAAAAATAACGAATCTGGGAGTCTCATATGCATCTGTATTTATATAGCTCTGTTTTGATTCGCAATGATTACATGATGTGACATGTTAATGTGAGTATTTGGAATATACATGTTATGAATGAATATTTGTGAAGTATGTGATTTGTGTATATGACCTGGGTGAAATCATCAATGATGGTTCACTCATTGAGTTCGCAAAACTTATAAAAATTGCAATGTGACTTTTCAGGTTCAAAAGAATTATTCAGTTAGGCTAAGTGGAGTATAGCCACTGAGATCAGATATGGATTAAGGGTCGGGATCAGTTTGCACCTGCATATGTCTTCAGTGATTTTGTTTTTTTAATTATGTTCCGCAAGAATTGTACAAAGTGTATGTGAATGATTTGGTAAGGAAATGACATTATGATTGGAAGTGTTTTGCATCTGAAATGGGTCCAAATGGCTTTTGAATTCTAATGTTTGTAAAACACTTATGAATAGAAATGTTTTGAAATCAAGTGGGCCTGATTTGACTAATGATTTTCGCATACGTGTACATTGTTTTAAAGAAACAAAAATTTTGTAATAAATTTTGACTGAATGACTATTCTAGCATACCACCCTTATGGGGTACGTACTCGGATATCACTCAGGATGTCGGGTACGTGTCTTGTGAAAGTGGGGTGTTACGTTTTGTATCAGAGCCCAAATTTAGTATCTTACATAGGCATTTTTTGACATAAGTGTCAAGTTACATGCATTTCAATTATGTTATAGCAGGTAGTAGCAACTAATCTGTAGTCTGAGTTGCATTATATGAGTCACATGCATGAGCATTTGTTAAGTGTTGAATTGGTGGAAGTAGTGGGAAAAACAATGATCTGTCTGAAAGTGAGAAAATGAAAGTTTGTGGATATTTAAAAATGGGAAATAGTAAATGGTTATATACGACAAATAATGATTTAATGCAATTTTATTGGTGGATGTATTATGGAATACGATATCAATATTGTATTGTGATAATATATCCCCGAATGTGATATAGATGTAAATACATTATCGTGGACTGGTTAAGGAAAATAGAGAAATAAGTAGAGATGACGAGATTGTATACACGTAGAATGAAATGAAAAAAAATTTATTATGATCCTAAGAAGATGAACTTGGAACTGAACTGGTTGTTGATTAATGTGACAAGAGTTATGATTCACTATAATAATATGTTAGTGGAGAATTGAGATCAGAATTTCAAGATGATTATGTATCTATAATTCCAAATTGATAGTGAACATACGTATGTATGACGATATAATGGTAATTGGAAGAAGGGATAAGCATAGTGATATATGTAAAAGTTGTCACGGTTAAGTTAATTTGTTATTTTGAGAGCACATATTTAATAATGGGATCACCATGACAAGCGAGAGAATTGAACACATAAGTATTATAAGCGTGGAGATGATATAGGAAGCAATATATGATATATGAATATTTGTTAGTCATAGTCCCCATGACCGAGGATAGGTGTAAAAAGTGAAGTATTGACCTAAATCAAATTATATTAAGGTATCTTGAGCATAAGTTATTAATTAGTGAATTGTCTTCAATACATCTCTAGACAAGATGTAATAATTTTGATGGTATATACTAAGGTATAAGAGTAAATGGATCTACTTAATGCTTCACTGAGCCTTATTACAAGGATATTCTGGTCATATAAGTTATGACATAAATTGATCTTATTGAGATATTATAAATAGTTGAAATTGATCTTTTTGAGGTACTAAGAATGTCTGATAAGCAATGATGGAAATAATTGATTGATAAGGACTAGAAAAACAATATAGTTGATAGTAGCAAGAAATCTTATTTGGAAGAAAAACTTACACCGAATAAGGTTAAGTAGATCAGATGGTTTCCTTTTAAGAATGAACGAAAATGGAATAAATTAAAGGAGAATATTGGAGTTCTATTCCTAACGAAGACTCAAGCATGAGATGTAGAATATGATATTAAGAGTGTATGCATTTTGTTTGATGTAAAGTATCCTACTATATGATTGGATTCTTGAATTTGAGGCGACACTCTTGCTAATGTGAGGAGAACTAAGGCCCACATTACATTATATGCAAATATTCTCAGGGGATACAAATTTGATTTGATGAATGTGTTACCAACATGGGAAGTTAAGCTTGTGAATAAATTGAAATGAGTGGAGAAACTAGTAAGAATGGTTCGACATTGCAATAAGTCAATGTGAAATCAAAGGAAATCGAATGAATGGAGAAAATCATTCAAGAAAGTGAGTCAATTGGGAAAATTGAAAATAACATGAGATAATATTACTTCATTGTGGAATTAATTACTTAAGGAATTACGAGAACTAATCATGGGTACATAGAGTTTTGGCAACATTTGTTTGAATTAACAATACCCTCAATATTATTATGACATTGAAGAATAATGTGATCCAATTTTGCTTGAATCGAATAGTGACTATGATCATAGATGGTATCTTGAATGTATTTGAATAGTTGAAAAGAATATTTTGATTACTTAAGAAAATCTTTGGTTTTAAATGAATATGAAATTTTGTTTGTGCATTAAAAGTGAAAGTTATACGTGGCATATTTTGTTATTTGATGCATTTCTTATAATGTATGTTCATATAAAGGTGTTGTGATCAGAGTAGCCAGTCTTAAAGAGCTTTAAGCTCAGAATTCTGCATGTAGAGCTTTGCTCTATGATTTCTGTTTCTGACTGAGCCTAATGGACAATATTTGTATCTGTATCTGAAAGGCACTCGATCACAACAAATCATAACGAATTTGGAGATTTTGTAATATACAACGATGTTTCGCATCAGAAATTAAGATGCCCTTTGTTGCAACAGAATAAACTGATTTTTGTATGCATAGAAACAATTAAAGTCTTATGAGTTGAATATTTGATACATGATTTGAAATTTGTTGAAATAGCCATTGTTTGAAAGCTTGGAGACACTATTTGTACAATGAAACATTTATAATTTATATATAAATATACAGATCAATAAAGTTTGAGGTACCTGTTGAGTTTGAAAGAATTTTATACGAGACTGAGATAATGGATAGAAGTATTGGAGGACTACGATTGTACAAATGAGTACTATCTTGGTAAAACTAGTGTACATATCTGATGCATGAAAAGAAAATTCAATAAAGAAATAGCACAAATTCAAATATTGTGGTTACTAAATCTAGTGCAATGAGGAGCATAGAATATTGAGTTGACTTTTGGGTAAATCAAAGTACTATTAGCTAACGAATTTAAAATCAGTTTCGCATGAAAAGATTAGCAAAGCCCAAACTGGGGATTCAAAGTTTATAAATATTATTAAGGAAATTGAAAATTAATAATGAATCCGAATTTTGAGTTTGAATAGGAAAATAGTACCTTATGATTGTAATATGAAGTTTGTGTGTACAATAAAGATGATTGAGTAAAAGATTGTTAGAGATAGCATAAATAACAACTTATGCTATACGTCCTAGTAGGAATACAACGAAATAATGTTTGATGGCTATGGATGTAAAAAAAAAGTGACTACATGTATTTTTTGCCAACAGTCTTAACTGTTGGAGATATGCTTAAAGCTTATATTTTGGAGTTCGTAGAAACATGAGGTCGATGTTTAGTTTTAATTGACTTTAAGCATACAATCAATATCACAGTGATATCATTAAAATATCATATGAGGTGTTATACGACAGAAAGAGTCGTCCGCCTTTATATTTGGATGAATAAGGCCTAAAAATAGTTTAATGCCAGAAGTGATAGGAGATGTTGATGATAACTGAAATTGATGTGTATTAGAAATTAAGTGACTAAAGAAAGACGAATGAATTAGGAGGAGCAACATTTTAGGTTTGGAATAAAGTGAGATAGATACATAAGTTAATTGTATTAATACTAAAGAGATGTGAATTATCAAACAAAGGATGAATTGTTTCTGAGAGTATAACCTTGCCAAGGTGTGCTCAGGTTACGAAAAAGGGAGCTAAGCCCGACATAAAATTGTCCATATTAAAGTTTTGTAAGAAAAAGACCATTAACATATGAGTTTGTAACACCAACAAAGATGTCTTAAATGCATAAAGTGTGATATGTGAGTGTGATAAGAAATAGTGATATGATCTGACATAGATGTAGTGTCAGCACTAGAAGTGAAAATTTTGAGTAATCTGAAATATATTGAGGAACAGACAAGATTGTGTGATATCTGAATAAGTAACTGGAAAATTGAATGATTCCATTGACTATAGTCAAGTGGAAGAAGTTATTCGAATGATGAAGTTAAATGGGAAATGGAAGAAAATTTGAGGAAATAATACCCCTGTCTTTCTAATTAATCAGAAAAGCATTTCGAGGACGAAATTTGTTTAAGGAGGGGAGAATTGTAACATCCCATTAGCCATGATAAGACTTGAATAGTGAATATGAGAAATTACTGACAAATTAGAAAGTACAATTCATGCTTATGCAAAATATGGCATATACATACATGATAATATTCATTTTTGCACGTTAATATAATTGTACAAGCATTTATGACATTTTTCAATTATAATTGAGTTATTAACGCGATTAAAATGTGATTTGGCAATTTTGGTCTATTTAGGGTATTTTAGATTTTTTAGTGAATTTTAGAAAAAATATTAAAATTTTGACCAATTCTAGTGTGACACGTGGACTGATTAAATATTGACATATGGCTTACATGCATGGTGACATGTGGTAGTCTTAATTGGGTGACAAGTGTAAGACATGTAAAGAATACACGTATTATTATGTTATGGGTAGGAAGAGAATACGATAGCTTCTGTTCTTCATTGCAACACTCAACACCGCAATTCTCTTCCCTGCTCTTCATCACCGAATAGAAAATTGTTATTCTTTTTGTGCTATTGATTTCCTCTCATTGCTGAAACAAGTACGTAACTCTAATGATGTTTTATGGTGTAAATATATACATACATGAGTGGGTTTGAAAAGTGTAGTTTCGGTGATGAATGAATCAGATGATGGATTTGTGAAATAGAAATATGAAATATGATCTGTTTTAGTTTGAAATGAGTTACGAAAGAGTGCTGGAAAATTGATGAATATATACATATATATATATACTCTGTTCTGGTTTAGAGAAAACCGAATACGGGTTGTTGTTATTGTTCATGCGTGAATTTGTGGAGTGTTTAAAGAGATGGATTTAGATGAGTTTAATGAATTTAAACGAAGATGTTGGTGAGGTCGTGGTATATACTTAATCAAATGATAAGTTTTTGATGAAATGAACTTATAGAAAAATGAAAAAATGCACTAGATGAAAGTAGAATGAGAAACAAAATGCAGAAAATGGAATTTGCATGTATGAGAATCAGCTTTTTGGTGTTTCGGTGTAAACCTTGGATTTTTGATTTTTTTTGTATTATTAAGCTAAAATGAAGTTAAAAGAATTGGTTTAAGTGTCATTTTGTTAATTGAAGAAGATTGAAGTGAGAATAAAAATATGGAAAACTACAGTAGAGGGAGGAAGAATATATGGATTTTTGGATTTTTGATGTTTGAATTGTAAATTTGAATTTGACTTGTTTAAAGATTGTACTGGATATAGAAATGCAGAATAGATGATTTAGAAGTGATTAATCTGAAAAAAAATTGAAATGAAATGGAAAAAATGGAAGGAGAAGAAGAAGAGATATTCGGAGAAGAAGAAGAGAGAAAGCACGATTGTGCTTCAGCACGATTGTGACTTTCAATGTTTTACCGCAAAGAGTTGGTTCCTGAACATCCTTTGATATTTTTGTTATAACTTCTTCACCCGATGTCCAAATGACTTGATTCTTAAACCAATAGATTCCTAACACATTGTTCTTCATCTTCACCAAAAATTATAATCATCTGAAGTGGATTGATTGTTGAATTTAAGATGAAAATGTTGAGGAATACTGGAATATGATAACTGAGATGATTTCACTGAACATACTTTGATCTTTTGACTATATTTTGATCAGTAAGTATCCAAATGAAATTATTATTAATTTAATTTGAACTAAAGACATATGAATACAAATTTTCTGAATAGACCTAATTTCAATTCTGTCTCTAAGAATTATGGAATCTAATTGAAGTTGAATACATAGTACAGTTATGTTTTAAGAATAGTCCAAAGTAAATTGAGCATAACTTTTGTAATACTGAATCAAATTATATGATCTTGGTGTCATTAGAAACTTAGAACATTGGAGAGCAATTTTATAGAAGAAAGTGTTGCCTAATTGTGTCAATTAGCTTATCAGAATGATCATGCAAGGTTGACTCGACAACATGTTGTTAGAAAAATCTGAAATGATCAATTGAGTTACAAAATTAGTTCACATTGTTTTATTGTGGTCCAAACCCTAATTAGAAATGATATTTATGAGGGTTTTGATATATGAATGATATGGTGATAGGAATCACCATAAGACACCCGGGATTGTCATTGAACATGCATTGTGCATAATTTGTATACATAGATGTGCATAAAGAAATATTTATACATTTGTGCAAAAGTGTGATATATGAAAATATGTTTTCTATGATATAGTGGAGCACATTGGATGCCAGTTAGACATTGCCAGACCATCCAGGCAATAGCATATTGGAGCATACTGTGAGTCAACGTAGATGATTTTCCTAGGATTGATTTGATTTGTTTGACTTCGAATTATTAAACTGTTTGTGGTTTGTTTATGAATTCCGGACATAAGGTCCGAGGAGTTTAATATTTGGAAATGTATTGGAAGTGTTTTGATTGCTTTGACAATTCTGAATGATATTTTAATACTAAACGAAAGTTAAATGCCAGACTTAGGTCTGATGACTATGAGATTCTGACTGTACATCATATGTGACTGTTATACATGGCATATTCTCTATTTGATGCATTTTATAAAATGCATGCTCAGATAAAGTTGTGATCATAGTAGTCAGTTTAATAGAGCTTTCAACTCAGTATTCTGCACATAGAGCTTTGCTCTATGATTTCTGTACGTAAAGCTTTGCTTCGTGATTTTTGTTTTGACTGAGCCCAATGAGCCAGTATTTGTATCCCTATATAAATACAGTCATAAGCATATGTATTTATATAGCTCTGCTATGATTCGCAATGATTACATGATGTGTGATGTTAATGTGAGTATTTGAAATATACATGTTTTGAATGAATATTTGTGTATATGACCTAGGTGAAATCATCAATGATGGTTCACTCATTAAGTTCGCAAAACTCATAAAAATTGCAACGTGACTTTTCAGGTTCAAAGGAATTATTCAGTTAGGCTAAATAGAGTATAGCCACTGAGATCAGATATGGATTAAGGGTCAGGATCAGTTTGCACTTGCATATGTCTTCAGTGATTTTATGTTTTTGAATTATGTTCCGCAATAATTGTACAAAGTGTACATGAATAATTTGGTAATGAAATGACATTATGATTACAAGTGTTTTGTATCTGAAATGGGCCCAAGTGGAAATGTTTTGAAATAAAGTGGACTTGATTTGACTAATGATTTTCGCATACGTATACATTGTTTTAAAGAAACAAAAATTTTGTAACGAATTTTGACTGAATGACTGTTCTAGCATGCCACCCTTGCGGGGTACGTACTCAGATATCACTCAAGATGTCTAGTACGTGTCTTGCGAAAGTGGGGTGCTGCATAATGTGTGAAAGTATTGATGTAAAAAATGTATCTGAAAAAGATTTTTTTTTCAAATTGTGAATATGTTGTAAACTTGTAGGTTTCAATTATTTATACTTAGACTTATTAATGTCAATTAAAAATTGTAAAAGCAACATATATATTTAAGAACGAAATATAGAATGGCATATATAATATTATGGTTTGTTAGAAATGAAAAGAAGATTCAAAGCTTTAAATAAGAAAAAAAAAACATTTCCAAAGAAGCTATATCCTTCAACTTGATCATCATGTTATGAATATATCTTTCACCTTGATCATCATATTATGAATATATGTGTGTGAAAATTTTTATAAGATATGTCATTCATTATTTGGCAATTATGTAATCATATCATACCCTTGAACTTGATCCTCATGTTTGAAACTTTGAATTGAAATTGTTGGAAACTGTTGAAAATGAAAATTGTTTATGTATGATTTGTGAAAGTTGGAAATGGAAATTGTTAGAAATGGAAATTGTTTTATGAATGTATTGTGATTATTGGAAATGGAAATAGAAATTGTTAAAAATTGTTGGAAATGAAAATGAAATTATGAATGTTTTATGATTATTGGAAATGGAAATTGTTAAAAATTGTTGAAAATGGAAATTGTTTATGTATGTTTTGTGATTGTTGGAAATGGAAATTATTTTATGAATGTTTTGTAATTAATGGAAATGAAAATTGTCGGAAATGGAAATGGAAATTGTTAAAAATTGTTGGAAATGAAAATGGAATTATTAATGTTTTGTGATTATTGAAAATGAAAATTGCTGAAAATTGTCGAAAATGGAAATGAAAATTGTTAAAAATGGAAATAGAATTATGAATGTTTTGTGATTATTGAAAATGAAAAATGTTGAAAATTGTTGGAATGGAAATGGAAAAGGAAAAGGAAATGAAATTATGAATGTTTTGTGATTATTGGAAATGGAAGTTGTTGAAAATTATTGGAAATGGAAATAGAATTATGAATGTTTTGTGATTGTTGGAAATGGAAATTGTTAAAAATTGTTGAAAATGTAAATTGTTTTATGAATGTTTTGTGATTAATGGAAATGAAAATTGTTTATGTATATTTTGTGATTATTGGAAATGAAAATTGTTGAAAATTGTTGGAAATGGAATTGGAAATTGTTGAAAATGGAAATGGAATTATGAATATTTTGTGATTGATGGAAATGGAAATTGTTAAAAATGGTTGAAAATGGAAATTGTTTTATAAATGTTTTGTGATTAATGGAAATGGAAATTGTTTATGTATGTTTTGTAATTGTTGGAAATGAAAATTGTTGGAAGTGGAATTATGAATGTTTTGTGATTGTTAGAAATAGAAATTGTTAAAAGTTGTTGAAAATGGAAATTGTTTTATGAATGTTTTGTGATTAATGGAAATGGAAATTGTTTATGTATGTTTTGTGATTGTTGGAAATGAAAAATGTTGAAAATGGAATTGGAAATTGTTGGAATGGTTAGAAATAAAATTATGAATGTTTTGTGATTTTTGAAAATGGAAATTGTTAAAAATTGTTGAAAATGGAAATTATTGATTTATGTTTTGTATTATTATATATGTTGAATGTTTTGAATTGTTAGCTTTTGACTTATATGAATTATGTTCCATGAAGTTGAATTGTGTGTAATGTAATCATACAGAATGAGTTATATTGGCTGAAAGAATAGTAAATTGAGGTACTTATGGATGTTCAATCATGTGTGATGGTTGGACAAATAGGAGACAATAGTCTATTATATGTAACATCCCGGTATCAGCGGGAACGGTAAATGGGCATTTTGAGTGATCAGTGAGGGGTTAGAAATGTGAACATGGGAACTATGTGCTATAATGTAATCAATTGTGTTACATGCATTCCATTCATGAATGCATAAACAGA
>JAOQMR010106455.1:0-12152 GCA_027563865.1 Erythroxylum pelleterianum
AGCATTCAACTGAAGAATAGAGGTCGGGATCAGTCCGCGTCTGCATTAGTGTCATCCTACTGTTATTCATAAAATTGCATTCTGCAAGCTCTGTAAATTAATGTTTTGTATTTATAGCAGGCCCAATTTGGTTATGGATTGGTGTACATTAAATGGCTATGTTAAATTATTGTTGAATGTTTATAATGACTGAAATGGTATATGAATTAATGCGGGCCCGATTGTCTACTGTTTTTCGCGCGTATGATTGTTTACAAAAAAATTGATACTGAGTTTACTGAGTGATGTAGCACGCTACCCTCGCGGGGTACGGATTTGGATATCACCATCGATGTCGGGTTCGGGTCACGCTGGAGTGGGGTGTTACAGGGATGCCATTATGGCCCAATTTTTAAGCGGTATAAATAGGAAGATATCTAATATGGTTGAACTATACTATTATATGGAGTTGGAAGAATTGATGCACATGGCAATGAAAGTGGAGAAGCAGTTGAAGCGAAGAGTGATTTCCAGACCATAGTTGGAGTTAGTAGTTTCTCAAAACCTAAGTGGGGAAAGGAAGGGTTAGATAAGTTGGGTTAGAAGATTAAAGGGGAATCGTTAAGAGGGAAAGGAGAACTAACACGAAAGCACAAGGATAAAGTAGAGACCACACAAAAGCACAAGGAAAAGATGGGGACCACATCTTCTAGGAATCGGGACATTAAGTCCTTCAAATGTCAAGGGGTAGGGCACATAGCTTCTCAATGCACCAACAAAACAGACAATGGTGAACAGGAATGGGGTTATTGAGATAGAAGATGAGCAAGGTGAAGAAGATGAGATGCCAGAAGCCAGAAGCAAATGAGAGGCCTATGAGGATGATGAAGATTTAGGACTAATGGTTTTCCTAACAATTTGGTGTTTAGGAGAGCCCTTAATACCCAATAGCAGGTGAATAAAGCAGACTTACAGTGGGAAAATATTTTTCATACTAAGTGTCTTATGTAAGGAAAGCCTTAAAGTATAATTATTGATGAAGGTAGTTGCATTAATGTGGCCAGTGTAGTTTTTGTGGAGAATTTGTGGTTATCATTGATCAAACACCCCAAACCTCATAAGTTGCAATGGCTCAATGAAAGTGGCGAGGTCAAGGTGAACAAATAGGTTCTAGTAGAATTTACTATTGGGACTTATACCGATAAGATGTTATCTGATATAATTCTAATGCAAGCAACCCATATTTTATTAAGACTGCCTTGGCAATTTGACAGATGAGCCATACATGATGGTTATAAGAATCGATATAGCTTTAAGATGGACGATTGGGTTCTTTAACACCTTAGCAAGTCTATAAGGACCAAGTTAAGTTGAAACAGGAGGCAAATGAGCAATTACAAAAAAAAAAGTTGAGAAAATGAGTGTAATAGAGGAAGAAAGTTTGATTGGAAAAATGAGAGGAAAAAAAAGAGTATGAAAGCAAATAGTTTCTTTGTAAGGAAAGATGAGATTATGAGGGGTCCATCGGAAAACCAACAATTAATTTTGTTGGTATACAAGGAGTCTCTCCTTGCTCTTAATTTGACTAACAATTCCCTCCCTAGTTTGGTTGTTTCTTTATTGCAAGAATATACGGATGTGTTTCCCTAGGGTACCTAGTGAGTTACCACCCATTAGGGGAATCAAACACCAGGTAGACTTTGTACCCAGGGCTGCTATTTCAAATCGACCATCTTATAGGAGTAACCCTAAGGAGACAAAAGAACTTCAAAGGAAAGTGGAGGAACTTAGGAGCAAAGGGTATGTGAGGGAAAGCATGAGCCTATGTGTTATACCCGCCTTGTTCGTGCCTAAAAAAGATGGAACTTGGAGGATATGCGTTGATTGCAAAGCCATTAATAGCATAACAGTAAAGTATCGCCATCCTATTCCAAGGTTAGATGATATGCTAGATGAGCTTCATGGGGTAAAATTTTTACCAAAATAGATTTTAAAAATGGCTATCATCAAATTAGGATGAGAGAAAGGGATGAATGTTTATTTCGTTTGGTTTATCAAATGCGCCTAGTACTTTCATGCAATTAATGAATCATGTCTTACGTAACTTTATTGGTAAATTTGTTGTGATATATTTTGATGACATTCTTATTTATAGTATATGCTTAGAGGTTCACATTAGACATTTGAGAGAAGTGTTGAAGGTACTTAGAGAGGAAAAACTTTACTCTAATATTCAAAAATGTCATTTTTGCATGGATAAAGTTGTTTTCCTTGGATTTGTTGTGAGTTATAATGGAGTAGAGGTGGATAAGGAAAAGCTAAGAGCAATTAAGGAACCCATACCTAAAAGCATCACAGAGATAAGAAGTTTTCATGGGATGACTAGTTTTTATCGCAGGTTTGTTAAAGATTTTAGCACACTAAATTCTTCCATAACTGAAGAAATTAAGAAAAATATAGGATTTAAGTGGGACAAGGAGCAAGAAATAACTTTCAATTTGGTTAAAGAAAAATTGTGCTATGCACCTATTCTAGCTTTACCTTATTTTTCTAAGACTTTTGAAATTGAATGTGATGCGTTGGGAATAGGTATTGGTGTTGTGTTAATGTAAGATAGGAGACCGGGCACCACTCAATTATCTTACCTATGATAAGGAGCTTTATGCCCTCGTTAAAGCATTGGAGACATGGCAACACTATTTATGGCTAAAGGAGTTCATGATTCACACTGATCACAACTCATTAAAGCACTTAAAGGGACAAGGCAAGCTGAATAAATGACATGCCAAATGGATGGAATTCATCGAGTCCTTTCCATATGTGATCAAATACAAACAGGGTAAGGAGAATATGGTAGCAGATGCCCTATCTCGCAGGTATGCCTTAATTACTACTCTAAGTGCCAAATTGTTGGGATTTGAATTTGTTAAAGACTCGTATAAGAAGGATCCTGATTTTTCTGATATATTTTTCGTATGTGAGAAGGGGATAGTTAATCGATTTTATAGGATGGATGGGTACTTGTTTAGAGAAAATAAGTTGTGTATACCCGTTTGTTTGATTAGGGAATTGTTGGTTAAGGAAGCCCATGGTGGTGGTTTAATGGGACACTTTGGGGTACAAAAGAGTTTAGGTGTGCTTGTAAAACATTTTTATTGGTCTAAGATGAGACATGATGTGGAAAAATTTTATGCAAATTGTGTCACTTGTAAGAAGGCTAAGTCTAAAGTGTTAGCCTAGGGTTTGTACACGCTTTTACGCGTACCTGATGAATCTTGGACAGATATTTCTATGGACTTTGTACTAAGTTTACCTAAAACAAGCAAGGAGAAAGATTCTATTTTTATGGTAGTCGATCGGTTTAGTAAAATGGCGCATTTTATTCCTTATCGTAAAACTAACTATTCAACCCACACAGTAGATTTGTTCTTTAGGGAATTAGTTTGTCTTTATGGGATTCCTAAAACTATCGTGCCAAATCGAGATGTTAAATTTCTTAGTCATTTTTGGAAGGTCTTATGGGAGAAGTTGAGAACTAAATTACTATTTTCTACCACATGTCACCCCCAAACTGACGGTCAGACCGAGGTAGTTAACCGGACT
Source organism: Erythroxylum pelleterianum (assembly GCA_027563865.1). Taxonomy (NCBI): domain Eukaryota; kingdom Viridiplantae; phylum Streptophyta; class Magnoliopsida; order Malpighiales; family Erythroxylaceae; genus Erythroxylum; species Erythroxylum pelleterianum. The sequence continues at coordinate 3,583 of JAOQMR010106455.1, forward strand.
CTATCTCAATTACTTCGTGCCATTATAAAGAAAAATCTTAAGAGCTGGGAAGAGTGTTTGCCTTTTGCTGAATTTGCAGATAATAGAACTATACATTCATCTACTAGTTATTCATTTTTTGAAATTGTGTATGCTTTTAATCCTTTTTCCCCATTGGACTTAATGCCTTTGCCTGTTGATGAAAGGAATAGTTTAGATGGTAGGAGGAAGGCCAAATTAGTAAGGTCACTTCATGAGAAAGTGAAAGCTCAAATTGAGAAGAAGAATGACCAGTATACCAACAAGGTCAACAAGGGACAACGTAAAGTTATCTTTAAACTAGGTGATTAGGTATGGCTCCATATGTGTAAAGAAAGGTTCCCAAAATAGAGGCAAAATAAGTTGCAACCCCAAGCATTTCAAGTTATTAAAAGGATCAATAACAACACATACAAATTAGAGCTCCTAGGTGAGTACAATGTATCGATCACTTTCAATGTTAGTGATTTATCTCCTTTTGACGTAGGTGTTGATTCGTGGACGAATCCTCTTGATGAAGGAGAGGATGATACGATCAAGGCCTAGATAAGGCAACGAGACCCTTTGCATGTGCCAGTTGGACCAATAACCCGAGCTCATGCTAAGAGAATTAAGGAGTCAAAGGCGGGGTTGATTCGGGAGACTCAAATGAAGAGTTCGAGTGTTGAAACAGAGAAGGAGGTGTCCCATTACCTTAGTTGGACCATTATAGCAAACGTGGACTAAGCGCGGGAACAAATTTGGTAGAGAATCGAGTTCCAAAGGATAATTATCCCAAAAAATTATTCCTTCGACAATTTTGGTAAAAGAATTAAGCTTCAAAGGAAATTATCCCAAATACTACTCTTTGAATTAAATTTCCTATTTAGTCTTTAGACCATTTTCTTAATTAATTATTTTCATTAATTTAGATATTTACCTTATGTGGTTAAGCATACTCCTATACTACAAATACCCTTTTTCCATTGTAAAGGAAGATACTTCTCTTTTGATTAGAAATTGAAACAATTCTCTTGTGAGTTTATCGCTTTCAAGTCTTACGTTCATTTTTCAAACACTTCCAAACTTATTGAAGGCGTGATCATCCTTCGTGGCGTTCAACTCTCGAGGGTTCTTTAAACCACATCTTTCCGGGTCTAAGGTTTCATATACCTTAGGTTCTTAAGCCGTGTTTGCTGGGTCTTAGAGATTTCCGATCTATTTACTGGATGTTAGCTTTTTGGGGATATTAATCTGTTTATTTTTTCATGTCAAATTGAAAGAAATATTACAAATTAAATGTTTGTTTCTAAGTTGGTATCTCTTCATATACCAATAGAAAGAAGTTTAGAGATGTTGATTAGTATATATTTAAGTTTTCATTTGAACTAATGAGTCTAAAGTTTGAAATAAAATCTAACATCACTTTCCAATAGTTACACATTGAAGTAAAGAAGAGCAAAGCATTGTTGGAACAATTATCATAGGAACAAGTTTCCCAGTCTAGTGTAAATTAGGGATACAATGTGATGCAGAATTAACCATATTAAAATATGATTATAAAAATACTGATGTACTGATTTTATTATAGGGATAACCAATCTTAAAATGTCCATCCTTTTAAGATTTTGTTAATCTAATGCCCAAGCTTTTAAAATTTTCAATCGAGTGACCAACCTTTTAAAACCTTAACAGTTTAGTTCAGAATGTTAGTTCCATTAATAATTTACTAATTTAGCTAATATAATCATTGTTTTTCATGATATGTAAGTGTCCACCTAAAAAAATTCTCTCTATTCTAGTTTAATCAAGGTTACTATTTTCTAGGTGGACATTTGCATGTCATTAACAACAAAGATTCCATTATCCAAAGCAGTAAATTACTAACAAAACTCACATTTTGAACTAAACTGTTAAACTGTTAAGATTTTAAAAGGTTGATCATTCAATTGAAAACTTTAAAAACTTGGATACTTGATTGAAAAAAATCCCAAAAGAGTAGGAACTTTAAGATTGTTTATCCCTCTTTTATATACATTTTTTAGGCATCACTTTTTGATGTGTATTTTTGGCATAACTTTTTGATACACACTTTTGACTACATATTGCTATTTTTTGTGTTTGCCAATTATATATAAAATTTTGAATCTACATATTTGCTTCTCAATATATTAATAATGTTACAGGTTCTCATATTGAAAATCATAAGGAATTCCTTTCGTCTTCCACTATATTTTTATAAAAGACAAGTTTGATATAGTTGAATAGATGTCAAGTTTCAACCTTAACATAATCATTACAATATATAGTTCAAGTGCACAATCATTACAGCTAATAGAAGTGAAATTTGAACTTTAATATTGCAATTTAATGTCATTTCCTCACAATATAGTTGAAAATAATAACCATCATAAGCACAACAAGTCATCTTACAATATTCATCAACATAAACTTCAACTTTTTATTCTCTTTTTCCAACAAATCAATATCTTACTTTATAAACTTTTTTCGCTGCTCAATTTTGGTTATGTTTATTTCAATAGTGCTTGTTTCAATCACCTTCTTTAATATAGATATTTCTTTCCTTAATTTATAAATCACGTTAATGGACATATTAGCCATTTTTTTAATCATATCATTTGAAGAAAAATCACATCTCCGAACCTAAAAAAAAATTCATTATTTAAACATTATGCATTTGATTTTGTAAAAACTAATTACAAATAAGAATTCGCTAGATAATTAGACATCTTTAAAATCTCCTCCCAAGATTATGATCACTTCATGAAGTTATCAGGAGGACATATAAGCCACAATAGCAAACCACATTATGAATATTCAAACTTAATGTTATATTAACTTTGGGAGCTTTTACTGCAATTATCACACTAATGACACATATAACATTGTATATACTGATAAAAACTTAAATGATGAAAATTTATCCAATTTTAGCTATAGGTTGATATTGAGCTTGAAATATATTAAACTTAAGCCATATGGTAGTAACTAATTAAATTGTCCTTCTAGTTGGATATGTTGATGTAAAAAGACATCACTTATGAAAAATGTACATTCTAGTTGGATATGTTGTTGTAAAAGGACATCACTTATGAAAAATGTACAAACTTTGATCATATCACAAAAACAAATAGAAAAAATAAACAAATATAATTTCTCTCACTTGATCCTATGACATGTCATAGATTATCAAAATAAAAAGGAAATTTTCTTCACATTTTTATAAATTAATCAATGTTCAAGATTCTTATATAAAAATGTTAATTATTTATATCTATATAAGTAAAGAAAGTTGATTCATAATGCATTGCATTATGGACTTGGCTTCATATTCCCTATTACTTCAACCTAATTAATGCATTCTACATTCTGAAGAGTCTCAATAGAAAACTTTGGTGTACACATAAAGAAATCCTTGTCATTCTCATAAGTCCTTTAAACATTTTCCATTTGTATTCATATCATCAAAACTTGCGGTTCGTTGTTATTTCTGTTACTATGTCTGTGTGTCTATTTATGTATTCCTTTCATGGTAGTGCAGTGAAGAAAGTAATGCCATTACAAATACATAAAAAAATACAGAAACAAACAGAAAACACAACCATACAAAACAAACAGAAAAAACAACTATACAGAAACGATACAGAATGGTTGATGACGGTAGAAAACAAATAATGCAACACCCTTACTCTGATACCAATTGTAAGACAATTTAATGGATCAATTTGTTTTTGTCGTACCTGAATCCATGATAGTTTTGTAAGTATTGATTCCCTATCTTCTTTTGTTCTTTTCTCTATTTCTTTTGATGGTTCAGAAACTTTGACAATTTTCTAACATTTACTCTTCAACCAACCATCATGTTGGTTTATTTAAAAGAGAGATGGAAAGGGTCTTGGACCCATTTGAGATCAAGGCTTTCAAACTCAATAACCATCATATTGGGCTCTATTCATTGGACTCAAATCCATAAGTGACATGAGCCATTAAATTAATCTAACATATAAGTGACATGGGCCATTAAATTAATCTAACATCTTACTCTATCATATGTCAATTACATATTTAAATAATTTATATTATAAATTTAATAATAGGTCAATTACACATTTAAAATAACTTATATGATAAATTTATGAATTTAAATCAACTATAAATTCAAATTATATTGTCAATAGTAAATTATAATTGTTAATACGAAATGTCAAAGAGTGTAAGTTACAAAAACTAATAATTCAAGTGGGGAAGTAATTTGAAGAGTTATATATAGGGAAAAGTGTTATTTTGCGAGATGAAAGTTACAAAAACTAATAATTCAAGTGGGGAAGTAATTTGAAGAGTTATATATAGGGAAAAGTGTTATTTTTTCGAGTGATCATCTGACAATTAGCCTTGTCCAATAAAGATGAATTATTATATGGAAATGACTTGATCACTATTTAATCAAATAGTTAAATTCGTTGGACTATCAAACCCCGAATGTTTGTCTAGTTTTCTCAGTTACTATTTAGTCTTATTAATTTATATTTCTCCCTATAGTGTGCTTTTCCCTATCATTTATATTCTTAAACTTTATTTTTTTATTATTTTGTATTTTAGTGCTTAAAAGTAGAATTTGTGATCTTTGCTATGATGAGTTTAAAGAGGAGATATTTTGGGAATAATTGGTAAAGATTTGAGGATAAATTTAGTGACTTAGAATTCTTGGAGAAAAGTTAAGAATAGTTGATATTAGTGAAAATAATTAGAGAAAATTGCATTGGAGGTAAATTCATAAAAGTTGTCAATATACATGTCTAGTTTATTCCCATAAAAGGGCAAGTGCCTAGATTTTACAAGTTAAAGAGATATAGTTGAATTTCCAAAACTTGTTTGTCTAGTAGGATTAAAGTTGAGTATAGGATTATCCTTATGATTCGAGTGTCTAGAAAACTGATTTAGAAGTTGTTTAAAACATGAAAGTTGTAGGTTTAGATGTTGGGTAATTGTTTGCAAAATGATTAACATAAATTCGTAATAGTTTGGGAGCTACAACTGATTTACCATAGACTATTCAGGCTGTGAATGCATCAGCTGTGTTATGTTATTGGGGGCTAATTTCGAGGACTATAAGAATTGAATTTGAGAATAAATTTAATATGAAAAGTATATATATGTGCATACGTGCGTGCATGTTTGTGAATAATAAGTTTGATTTTTTTTGGTTTATATCTAAATGATTTTCATGTTATGTTTGATGTGACTTTGTTACTCTACAAGTAAATTTTGTAATTTTGATGAGTCGTTGTGAATGTCCCACGAAAATGATGTAGGAAATATGTAAATACTCACGAGAAATTTGTTAACTTGTCAATGCTGTTATGTATGAATATTATCTTAATTATTAGGCTGTGTTGATTATTTTTTAGAATAGGTTGTGTTGAAATTTTATAACATGTACCTTGAACTTTTTGCTAGAGTGAAAATTGGTTGTTTATTTGAAAATGTTTAGTGAAATGAAGTGATGTCCATGAAATTTTGATAATAAATGGATTGATTAAATAAAAAGAGTGAAAAACTAAGTGAGTTAAATTAGGCAAATTTTCTTAAATAAAGACTTAAGTGAGGTGGCTTAAGCAAAAGATCTAAGTGAGGTAACTTATGCAAATTTTCTTAAGCAAATTAAACAAAGACCTAAGCAAGGTGACTTAGGCAAAAAACCTAAGTAAGGTGACTTAGGCAAAAAGATAAGGATCCCTAAGTTAAAGAGTTAATGGAAATGAATAAAAACTTGATGAAGGGCATACTTAATGGAATTGTGCTACATGGGTTTCTCATGTTTGACATAGTGTTGCTTTTCTAAGGAAATGATATCTTTTTAAGTGGTTGATGATTGTAGTGATTAACAAACTTGTGCTTTAATGGCTATGATGATGCTTAACTTAAGAATAGATGTCTTGCTTAAATAATAACAACAACAACAACAATACCCAGTCAAAATTTTGCTAAGACATGGGATCTGGAGAAATCTAATAATACGTAGCCTTACTCTAATTAGTACATAAATAGTTTTTAAAGAGAATCTGTTTCTAAATAACCCATATGATGAAAACAATAATAATAAACAAAAAATTAAAAACATAAGTAAAGAAAAAGAAAAAATAAAAATAAAAATAAAAATAGTAATAGTAGTAATAATAATAATAATAATAGTAATAATAATAATAACAAGAAGAAGAGGAACAACAACAACAAAAACAATAAAAACCTTGATGTGGAGTGTTACAATCAACTTTATGCTTTGATATGAGTGATGCTTGCGATAAAGTAGTTGATACATTAGCAGATACGTTGTGTGTGAATATAGATAAGTGAACTTATTATTTATTTTTATAAACCAAATTAATTTTTGAAATAAAAATAAAATTTCTAATGCATGATTACTTAGTGCTCACTAGTAAAAATGTTTTCCTGCACTTAGCGTTATACTTATGTTTTCTGTTTTTTTTTTCCCCTTCTCCTTCCATAGATAAAAGAAAGGGAGTTATCAAGTCCACTAACTAGCAATAGCTAGCAGCAGGGAGAGAAGTTTAGTAGAGGTCAATCGTATTGATTGTACTTATTTTTATTCTCCTTGTATGCTGAGTACTTGATGGCTTTGGCATCAATGTACATACTTTGGAGGCTTAGCTAAGTTTGTTATGCAGTCTGGATTATTGTCATATTACTGATCTATGAGTTATTAAGTAGGACTTAGGAAGTTAGTAGTGAATGATGAACTAGTTTCCTTGAGAAATGTTTAATAATGAATAAATTATACGTATTTGCATTTAAAATCTCTTGACAAATGAGATATTATACGAAGGCAGTTAGCTATGGCTGGTTAAAATTTAGTTGATAATTAAATTTAGATGATAATTTCTATAACATGGCTTTGGACTTCGTGTTTGACACAAGCACTTCTCCGGGGAAAGCAATCTTCTTTATTGTGCTTCTGCTTGTAAATGCTCAGGGCAAAATACAATATAGAAAAGGAAGTCGGGATAGAAGAGTGTTTTGAGTTTCGATAATATTGTTCACTCGTAAAGATGGGATTGATTGTTCCTTTTATTTCTTTTGTTGCCTGTTCGAATCTATGCCGATTTGGTGCCATGCAAACAAATAACTGGGTTATAGGTTGCTGTGTTTAATTTGAATAGAAAATTTGTCAGATAAACATATCAGACGAGGAGGAAACAGCACGAGCTTACCCATTTCTAGCTCGCTTTCCATGTTTGTCATCATGTGCATGTATGTACTATTTAGTATCAGAATGAAAAGCCTGATCAAAATGCTAAACAACGAAATCATATAAACATAAAATATTGATTCAGTCTTTCAAATTGTCCATGTACCTTTTTTTTTTTATTAGAAGGGAAGAGAACCAGATTACAGTACAAGTCTAAAGAAACAGAGTCCCAATTTATCATGTAAGAGAGTTACATGACACCCAATGGGTGTATCGGTAAAATAAGTAGTTTCTAAAGCAAAATTCTCAACATTGGACGTTAGTCAGTCAGCACATCGGTTGCGCTCGCGATAGATATGCCGAGGCACCACAGTCTAATTCCGCGTGAACAGTTCACGGATCTCCTGAATGATAAAATTGGGGATCGTAGCCCGTCTGGTCGAGGAGGAGAGGAGGTTGAGTGCCACTTCCGAATCCACCTCAAGCTCGATCCTACGAAAGCCTAGGTCCCACACAAGGGTAAGGCCTGTGTACACTCCTCATAGTTCCGCCAATACTGAAAAACACCAGCCTAGATTCTGGATGAAACTTCCAAGCCAGTTGCCGGCACTGTCCCTAAGAAGGCCCGGTGGTGGCGGAGGAAACCCACCAGCCATGTACCTTTAATATTTTATTACGGAGAATTTGACAGGATGTTCGTAGAAGCTTTCAACAGAAGTACAGAGATGAGCAACAAACTAATTAGAGTTTATTAAACTATATAGAATAATTAGATAGGAAATTTCCATGGCATTTGGACAGCATATAATTATTTAGTCATAACGTCGTACCTTAATGATCTTACCATGGAGCAACTTGAAAAAGAAATTTATACAGATAAGACAACTTACACGAGCATGTCATCGCTGAGGTATTTCTAGATAATCTGATATACGTTGCACCTTCCTAACTATGGGACAAGTATCGTGAAAGCATGATATATTTTTTTAAGAAAGCAAGAAATTTCTTATCATGCTTCTTAGCTGGTAGTGAAATTTATTTAAAATATGTTATTAATAAATTATTATGTAATTGATAACTTTTGATTATTTTGTAGATTTTTATGTTTATATACTTATTTTTCACTTAAGCTAACTTGTCAAATGATTTGCTTTGAGTTGATTAATTATATACACTGATTTTGTCATACTAGTCTTATGGCCTGTATGGTTGCTGTCTCCGGTAGCTGGAGACGGAACGTAACAGAATCCTCAGAGACGGAACGGAACAAAAAATGGTGACAATGAGCTGTTTGGTTATGGTGGACAGAACAGAGAAAACTGTCTCCGTCTTGAGGACAAAATGT
>JAOQMR010106490.1:0-12147 GCA_027563865.1 Erythroxylum pelleterianum
ATAAGTCGAGTTACCCAAAGTACAAGTCGACTTATAGGTACTGAACATGTGTAAGTCGAGTTACAGGAGTGTACAAGTCGACTTACACTTACAAGAACTACAGATTTTCACAAGGTTTCAATTTGTGTAACATTTAAAACTCTATTTCACATCAATTTCTGTAACATTTAGAATTCTATTTCATATCAATTTCTGGAATATTTAGAACACTATTTCATATCAATTTTTGGTCGTGATAAGTTTTTTAACATTTAGAACTCTATTTCATATCAATTTCTATAAAATTTAGAAATCTATTTCATATCAATTTTTGGTAGTGATAAATTTTGTAACATTTAGAACTCTATTTCATATCAATTTTTATAACATTTAGAACTCTATTTCATATTTATCATTTACAACTCTATTTCATATCAATTTCTGTAATATTTAGAACTTTATTCCATATCAATTTTTGGTTTTGATAGTTGAGTTATATATACTCTTTCAACTATTCAATTTGTTGATATAAAGCACCAAATTTGAAAAAACTAGCAATATTTCAGTTAGGCTATTTAAAGTGGAACAATTGTTGGAGCAAAGTTTAATAAGTGAGTAACGTCTATTGGTCATTTGTGTATCCATTATGTTGCTGTCGTCTTCTTTATTACAATTTATAATGAGAATTATCTAGGTTGTATACTTTTTCCCTGACAATAGAATACCTAATTATTTTTTAATACTTTTTAAGTTAAATCATAATGGAGAATATGAGACCATCCTCTACTCGTGGTAAGTTTGATCCAGCATGGAATTATTTTTCTTCTTCTGAAGCATCTGATGGGAATATCCAATATAACCGTATGTTTTGCGATAGAATATTTAAAAGGAGAGGAATTTTTAGAATAAAAGAGCATCTTGCTAGTGTTAAGGGTAATATTGCTTCTTGTAAAAAAGTACCATAATATGATTGGAAAATATTTACAACAACGAGTAAAAAAGAAAAAGAAAAATAAAGAGACTCATGATATATCTTTTGAAGATGATGAAACACCACAAGTATTAGATAAAGGAAAAAGAAAAGCTACTACTAATATAGATTCTTATTTTTCTCCAAGAACTACTCCTGATTCTCAACCTAGTCTAAAAATTAAGTTTTATGGTTGAAAAGGATGTTATTTTACGATATAAAAGAGCATGTGTTAGATAGCTCTATCATTTATGTATTCCTTTAAATGCTTTAAATTCACCATATTTTCAAGAAGCAATTGATGCTACAACAGCAATAGGTGTAGGATTTAAGATACCATCTTCTTATGAGTTGCATGTGCCTTTGCTTCAAGATTTAAAAAGAGAATTTCAGTTAATTGTGGATACATATAAATCTAGTTGGGAATCAACAGGATGCACTATTATGGCATATAGGTGGACTGATCAAAGACAAAGAACCTTAATTAATTTCTTGGTTTATTGTAATATTGAACAACTTTTGTCAAGTCTGTTGATGCTTCTGACATGGTAAAAAGTGCTAATACTTTATCTAAATTATTCTCTGAAATTGTCGAGTGGGTTGGACTAAAGAATGTTGTGTATTTTGTTATAGATAATGCATCTAATTATGTATCAACTAGGTACTTATTACAATCAAAGTATGAGCATATTTATTGGTCTCCATGCGCTGCTCATTATATAAATCTTATTTAAAAAGATATTGGTGATATAGGTCATATTTCTAGTCTTTACTTCACGCACATCTAATATCACAATTTTTTTGTATAATTGTAACACCCACATACCCCCTGATAGGATATATGAATGCCACACAAAGTAGTACAAGCAAATCAAGACATTCGAACTTCCATTAATTAATTTAGGCAAACATACATTAAATTACATAGTACTTAACACAAACACGTTGAAAAATCTAAACCAAACTGAAATATTGTTGTCACAAACTTACAAACAAATTCACATATACATATCAGATACAAGCCTAAAAGTCAAACCAAAAAAATTACATTATTTTCATAACAACACTCAGACTCTATTGGCCACTCAGAACCTAGACGGGACAAATCCACCGTGCTAAGCATATAGCTTAGTGAGTAATAACTAAACTATGCATAATTTGACAATTAATCACAGTGAATCAAGTTATATCACAAATAGATATTTAAATTTTAGAACAATTGCATAGTTAAAAGAAATGAGTATCAAAGAAGGCACAATCCCTTCAGTTCAAAACATCATTTTGTTTATTTCAAAATCCAACATATATCAGACTACACAATCAAATGACTGCTAATCCGTCAACAAAAGTGAGTAATGAGACTTATACAGAAGATAGCATAATTGGTATCATATCACAAAAGAGACTTACATATCAATAACATAAGACACCGAAGTATCAATAATAGAAGACACCGAAGTGTCAGACACTGAAGTGTCAATAACAGAAGACACCGAAGTGTCATAGAAGCAGTTGGAGATCCTTCTAGGCATGCCTATTTATCCACAACTAGGACTCAACAGTTTTAAAACAAAACAAGGTCATTTCAAACATTTCATGTGCAAAGCAAGTAGTCAATCACATTAACATGCAAGTAGCACTTCCAATGATACAAACATGCATCAAACGCCTCGGACAACCTCGGACAATCATTGTCCGGAATTCAGAACACAATCAGCATAAATTAAAGTCAACAAGCAAAACAAAGTAAGGTGTGATCATCTAAGATTACTTACAATCGCTCCCTTTCACTTATTGCCTTGAAGTCCCGGTAATATCTGGAATAGGTCGCTCTAAGGGTTCCTCTAAAATATTCAGTACAAACATATATTACTATTCTGCATAATTATGAATTCAATTATGCACATTCATGTATACTGAATATGTATGATGCATATTCATGTCAAAAATCCGGGTTTCTTATCCTTAATCTAATCACATTATCGATAATGTGAAATCATACTCAATCCGTCAATTCATATTTATTTCACAACCCACCTTCGGGTTCACTTTGCTCAATTATTCTCATCAGGAAGGCGAGGTAATTAGGTAATACTTACTTCTAGAAAGTTTTCCATCTTTATCTTAGGTTTCCAATGATACCAAGTTCATCCAATTTGGTTTAGTATTCAATGAGTTATGCTCAAAATACCACAAACTGTGTACATTTGAAAATTTTGGCTAATTTATAATCATGCCTCCAAGTTGTACACCTCATAACTCTCAATTACAATATTCAAAAATTAAAAACTTTATACCAATTTAAAGCTAAGAGAATAAGCTTCAACTTTGGTGAAGACACCTCAGTCTAATTCGGTTTACATCAATATAGTTTATTCAAAAACCACAGGATATGATTTCTGTCCCTGGTAGCACTACAGCCTAAGCCAAGACTCAATTTCAAGCTAAATTTTGAAAATCTTAGAGACAAAATTAAAATTCAACTTCTTCAAGAAAGTTGTAGAAATATGTCTCTAGTTTAATCTAAATTAAGAGCCAACTCATTTGAATATCCACAGTTCAAGTTATAATCAAATTACCAAAGCAAGTTCAGTGAAAACACTTCATTTATTATAATCCAGCATACTTCTTCATTTTCTTCCAGCTTTTCCCCAAAACAGACTTTCGGGTCAATGTTACGCAGTTATTTTGACAATGAAAATGAAGGATTTAGGCCAAACATTCTTCTAAACATTTGTTCCTTTATGTCTTAAGTTTCTACTGACATTAATGTGATACAATTTGGTTCATTATTTTGAAAATTATCCCTAAATGACTACAGACTGTTCACAAATAGTGACAGATTCTATATACTCAACTTCAAGCCAACTTTTGACATAATTAGTGACATAAATTTTACTCCGAATTTAAATTCATCCAATTTGGATACCTACAGGGCAAGATATGGCTAAAATACCAAAACCTATCCAATAGAACTACTCATCCGCACCAGTTTCCAGCATGTATCAAACCTCAATTCTTTCCCATTTTAGTACACAATTGATCCATATCAAACATCAAACAACATATGCTATCACAGGATACCAAGTTTATAATTCCCTTACCTTACTAAACTTCAAATTCAACTCCAAGAATCTAGCTAAACCAAGCTTCCAAACATCCAGCACATACCTAAGTTTAAGGTGTAACTTTCAGCACCAACTAAATAATATTACATAAAGTTACATGACCTACTTCTTGATGAAACAACTTACAAAGATGATGATCCAAGCTTTAGCAAAGATCCAAAAGTTGAGAGGGGGAGTAGAAGAATTTCGGTGGAGAGAAAAGAGCAAAGTGAAAACTTGCTCCAGCAGAATTTGCCACATCCAAAGCTAGATGTCATAGAATTGGAGCAACATATGTCTCCATGCAGGAGCTTCATGTATCCCTTGAAAGAGCTTTCATGTGTCAATGATACATTAGGTCATATGCCACAAACTTAGTGCTGCCATTTGTCAATGTATCAACTATGCCATTTGTCAATGCTTTAACCATGCCTAATGTCACTAACTCATAGGTTAATTGTTTTAATTTTCATGTACCAACTTAACTTGCCACTTGACAACTTTTCCAAGACCAAATGTACGTTTAAATACCTTAATTCTCTAATGAACTCAATTAATTCTAATTCACTAACCATTATCCACTTAACCAAAAATTGAAATCATATGTATTTCATATTCTAATCATAGCAAACTTCTAACTCCTATATCACACGTATACTTTCATAAACATGTATTATTTAAATTAGGGTATATTTTAGGGCCTTACAACTCTCTCCCACTTAAAAGAATTTCATCCTCAAAATTCATACCTGTTAAAATATGTGAGCATACTGAGCTTTTATGGTTTCTTCAGGTTCCCATGTTGCTTTCTCAAGTCCATGATGTTGCTATAGTACTTTTACCAAAGGCACTGACTTGTTCCTGAGCTGTTTAACTTCTCTGACTAAGATAGAAACTGACCCTTCTTCATATGACAAATCCGGTTGTACCTGAATTTCTTGAGTTAGAATTTTATGTGTCACATCAAACCGATATCTTCTTAGCATAGAAACATGAAACACATCATGTAGCCTGGCCAATTCTTCAGGAAGAGCCAGCTAATAAGCTATTGGTCCAATTCTTTTCAGAATTTCATAAAGACCAATGAATCGCGGACTAAGCTTACCCTTCTTTCCAAACCAAAGTATGTGTTTCCGTGGCGACACTTTCAAAAATACCTTATCACCCACTTGATACTCAATATCTTTCCTTTTTAGATCAGCATAAGACTTCTGCCTGTCATTGGTAGCTTTCAATCTTTGTTGAATAACCTGAATCTTTTATTCAATATCTTTCATAATTTTTAGCCCGATCATCTTGTTTTCACTCAACTCAGTCCAACATACCAGAGTTTTACACTTCCTACCACACAACACTTCATAAGGTGTCGTACCAATGCGTGTCTAATAACTGTTATTGTAAGCAAACTCCATCAAAGTCAGATAGTTATCCCAACTCCCGGGAAACTCTAATACACAACCCCGCAACATATCTTCCAATATCTGTATAACTCGTTCAGATTGTCCATCTGTCTGAGGATGGAAAGCAGTACTAAACTTAACCTGAGTTCCCAGAGCCTTCTGAAAACTTTTCCAGAATCTTGAAGTAAATCGAGGATCACGATCTGAAATGATAGACAATGGTACTCCATGCAGTCTCACTATCTCATTTACATACAAATCTGCAAACTTATCCAAAGAATAGTCAGGACAAACAGACATAAATGAGTAGATTTGGTAAACTTATCTACAATCACCCATACAGCATCATGCTTCCTTTGAGTGAGAGGAAGTCCAATGACAAAATCCATGGTAATGTTATCCCATTTCCATTGAGGAATAGAAATAGGTTGTAACAAACCTGATGGGACCTGGAGCTCAGCTTTAATCTGCTGGCATGTCAAACATTTTGCTACATAATCCATAACATCCTGTTTCATGCCTGACCACCAGTAATACTGCTTCAAATCCTGATACATCTTGTTTCCTCCCGGATGCATATTAAATACTGTATTATGAGCCTCAAACAACAGTTTCTTCTTCAATTATTCATTAGCGGACACACACAACCGATCCTTATAATACAATTCACCACCACCTTGCATAGAAAAATCAAAATGTTTACCTTCCTAAGTAGCCAAGATAAGTGTTGTAACTTATTATCAGCTCTCTGAGCATCACAAATCTCTTGTCTCAAAGTAGGCCTTGCTTTCAATTGAGCCATCAAAGCTCCATCAGATCCTAGTTTCCATCTATTCTGCTTAAGTGATAATGCGGAAATGGTCTTTCGACTTAAGACATCAGCTACAACATTAGCCTTACCCGGATGGTAGTCCACAATACAATCATAATCTTTAAATAATTCTAACCAATGCCGCTGTCTCAGATTGAGTTCCTTCTGGGTAAGCAGGTACTTCAGACTCTTATGATCTGTGAAAATTCTACACCTTTCACCATACAAGTAGTGCCGCCAAATTTTTAAGGCAAACATTACTGCTGCAAGTTCCAGATCATGTGTAGGATAATTCTGTTCATGAGTCTTTAGTTGCCTAGAGGCATAAGCAACTACCTTTCCTTCCTGCATTAAAACACAACCTAAACCAATTCCAGATGCATCAGTATACATAGCATACTCCTTACTAGAAGTAGGTTGAACTAATACAGGAGCTTCAGTAAGCATATTTTTCAGCTGATGAATGTTACTATGACATCTATCAGACCATTCATACTTCACTTCCTTTTGTAACAATTTAGTTAAAGGGGATGCTATCACTGAGAATCCCTTAACAAACCGACGGTAATAACCAGTCAGACCTAGAAAACTTCTCACTTCTGTCACATTTCGTGATGGCTTCCAATTCCTTTAGAAGAGAGAAGATGCCCCAAAAATGATATCTCCCGAAGCCAGAAATCACACTTACTCATCTTAGCATACAACTGTCTTTCCCTAAGAGTTTGTAATACAATTCGGAGACGCTCAGTATGATTTTGTTCATCCCTAGAATAGACCAGGATATCATCAATAAACAGCACAACAAACTGGTCCAAATAAGGCCTGAACACTCTATTCATCATATTCATAAATGCTGCTGAAGCATTAGTTAACCCGAATGGCATTACTAGGAATTCATAATGTCCATAACGGGTTCTAAATGCAGTCTTTGGTACATCCACATCCTTTACTCGAAGCTGATAATACCCCGGTCACAAATCTATCTTTGAAAACACTCCTGCATCTTTTAACTGATCAAATCAGTCTTCAATCTTTGGCAATGGATACTTATTCTTCATTGTGACTCTATTCAATTGCCTGTAATCAATGCACATCTGTAATATACCATCCTTTTTCTTAACAAACAACACCGATGCTCCCCACGATGACACACTAGGTCTAATAAACCCCTTATCCAAAAGCTCTTGTAACTGCACCTTTAACTCCTTTAACTCAGTAGGAGTCATTCTGTACGATGCTCTGGATATAGGAGCAATGTCAGGTATAACTTCAATAGACAACTCCACTTCTCTTTCAAGAGGGAGTCTAGGTAATTCCTCATAAAATACATATAGGAATTCATTCACTAGAGGAATGTCAAGCAGTTTACCACTCTTATCACCCTCCTTCTGGGAATCAAGCATAAAAGTTAGATAGGGTTCACACTCTTTCTTGAGATGCTTTCGAGCTTGCATAGCAGATACCATATTAGTTAAAGAACTAGTGTGAACACTATGTAATACAATCTCAGACTGATCGGGTCTCCTAAACATAACTATCTTAGCATTACAGTCAATTACTGCCCGAAGTTTAGACAACCAATCCATACCCAGAATCAAATCAATTTTGTGGAATGACAATTTAATCAGATCTGCTACATACTCACTTCCTTGAATCATAATAGGACAATTCATAAACACCTGATTCACCAACACACTATTACCTAGAGGACTGGTTACATGCATGTCATATTCTAACTGATCTATAGGCATCCCCATATCAAACATTTCTCCAGCACAGATATATGAATGCGTAGATCCAAGATCAATTAATGCATACATTTCAGAATCAAAGAGAGAAACAATACCAGCAATGACATCCGATGCATCCTAATCCTCATGAGCTTTCAGTGCATAAGCTCGAACCGAAGCAGTAGGCATAGCTGGTCGATCTACTGTTTTCGATTGGTTACTCTGATTCGATCTATTCTGCCCAGATCCTCCTCGACCTCTACCACGTCCTCTATTCCTAGCAGATACATGAAAGACCTCTCAACTGGCTTCAGATATCTGAGCCTGGTAGAGAGGGCAACTGACTATCTTATGCTTAGTACTACCACAATGAAAATATGCTCCCTTAGCCCTTCTGCAAACACCCCAACGATGTATAGAACAATCAGGGCACTCTCGAGATTCAGAACCTTGGCCTTCAGACGACCCCCTGAGTATTTTTCGCCAGAAACTGCCGGACAAGCAAAGTTTTGTCGCCTTCCCTAAGTCACAGATCTCTGAGTATTTTTCGGTGCTGAAGTAGAACCTTCCCGACTCCTTTTCCACGAGGACTGACCTCCTCTACCAAAACCCCTTCTCTAACTCCTTTCTCTCCTAACCATCTCCTGTCTCTCTATTTTCATGGCAGCCTGTACTAGCTGATGGTACGTCACTTGCTGCAACAGAGTAATTGCTGCCAGATACTCCTTGATAGAATCATGTAATCCATCCTCAAACTGGTGACATCAGAACGCCTCAGTAAGCACAGATTCAGGGGCATACTTACTGAGTCGTTTGAACTCCCAATCATACTCCGCAACTGACAAATTCCTCTGCTTCAAGTTCAGAAATTGCTTCTATTTATCCTTTCTGTAAGCCTCTATCACATACTTAGCTTTAAATTCTTGGGCAAAGAAATTCCAAGTCAAAGGTATCGGCAGCTAAGGACTCCTCAGAACGAACTTCCACCATTCATACGTTGCTCCCTGAAGAAGGGAGACAGCACACTGCACCATCTGCTCAGCTAGACTTAACCCCCTAGGGTTCAGGTATTTTTGGACTATTTTGCTTCGGTTGATTGCTCTCAACAACTTCGTCAATAGAGCCGCGAGATCCTTTCATTGTAAATTCTATAAACAAAATATGGGACACCGTGTTAGGCCAAAACACAACTTGGACACTCAATAGAAGTAATAGTTAAGCGTTGGTTAAACCCGAATCGCCTAACCATGCTCTGGTACCAAAAAGTGTAACACCCATATACCCCCTGAAAGGATATATGAATGCCACACAAAACAGTACAAACATATCAAGGTATACAAACTTCCAGTAATCAATTCAGGCAAACATACATTAAGTTACATAGTACTTAACACAAACTCGTTGAAAAATCTAAACCAAACTGAAATATCGTTGTTACAAACTTTCAAACAAATTCACATATACATATCAGATACAAGCCCAAAAGTCAAACCATTTTTTTTTTACATTATTTTCACAACAACACTCAAACTCCATTGGCCATTGCGGTTGTCTTGTCCCAGTCTCTATAAACATGGCTCAGAACCTACACGGGACAAATCAACCGTACTAAGCATATAGCTTAGTAAGTAATAACTAAACTATGCATAATTTGACAATTAATCATACTGAATCAAGTTATAACACAAGCAGAGATTTAAATTTCAGAATAGTTGCATAGTTAACATAACTGAGTATCAAAGAAGGCACAATCCCTTAAGTTCAAAACATCGTTTTGTTTATTTCAAAATTCAACATATATCAGACTACATAATCAAATGAATGCTAATCTGTCAACAGAAGTGGGTAACGGGACTTATACAGAAAATATCATAATTGGTATCATATCACACTAGAGACTTACATCTCAATAACATAACACACCAAAGTGTCAATAACAGAAGACACCGAAGTGTCACAGAAACAGCTGCAGACCCTTCTAGGCATGCCTATTTATCCCTAACTAGGACTCAACAGTTTTAAAACAAAATAAGGTCATTTCGGAAATTTCATGTATAAAACAAGTAGTCAATCACATTCACGTGCAAGTAACACTTCTAATGATATAAACACGCATCAAACGTCTCTGACAATCATTATCCGAAATTCAGAACATAATCAGTATAAATCAAATTCAACAAGCAAAACAAAGTAAGGTGTGATCATCTAAGATTACTTACAATCCCTCCCTTTAGCTTATTGCCTTGAAGTCTGGGCAATATCTGGAATAGGTCACTCTAAGGGTTCCTCTAAAATATTCAATACAAATATATATTATTATTGTGCACAATTATGAATTCAATTATGCACATTCATGTATACTGAATATGTATGATGCATATTCATGTCAAAAATCCAGGTTTCTTATCCTTAATCTAATCACATTATCGATCATGCGAAATCATACTCAATTCCTCAATTCATATTTATTTCACAATTCACCTTCGAGTCCACTTTGCTCAATTATTCTCATTAGGAAGGTGAGGTAATTAGGTAATACTTCCTTCTAGAAAGTTTCCCCTCTTTGTCTTAGGTTTCCAATGATACCAAGTTTATCTAATTTGGTTTAGTTTTCAATGAGTTATACTCAAAATACCACAGACTATGCACTTTTGAAATTTTTGGCTAATGTATGATCATGCCTCCAAGTTGTACATCTCATAACTCTCAATTCCAATATCCAAAAATTACAAACTTTATACCAATTTAAAGCTAAGAGAATAAGCTTCAACTTTGGTGAAGACACCTCAGTTTAATTTAGCCGACATCAATACGGTTTATTCAAAAATCACAGGATATGATTTCTGTCCTTGGTAGTGCTACAGCCTAAGTCAAGACTCAATTTCATGCCAAATTTTGAAAATCTTAGAGACATAATTAAAATTCAACTTCTTCAAGAAATTGTAGAAATATGTCTCTAGTTTAATATGAATTACGAACTAGCTCATTTGGAGATCCATAGTTCAAGTTATAATCGAAATACCAAAGCAAGTTCAGTGAAAACACTTCATTTATCATAATCCAACATACTTCATCATTTTCTTCCAGCTTTTCCCCAAAACAGACTTTCGGGTCAATGTTACACTGTTATTTTGATAATGAAAATGAAAGATTTAGGCCAAGCATTCTTCTAGACATTTGTTCCTTTATGTCTTAAGATTCTACTGACACTAATGATATGCAATTTGGTTTAGTATTTTGAAAATTATCCCCAAATGACTACAGACTGTTCAAAAACAGTGACAGATTCCAGATACTCAACTTCAAACCAACTTTTGACACAATTAGGGACAAAAATCAAATTCGACGCCTTTATGAAAGTTGCAGATATAAGTTTCTAATTTACTCTGAATTTAAATTCATCCAATTTGGATACCTACAGGGCAACATGTGGCTAATATACCGAAACCTATCCAGTAGAACTACTCATCCGAACCAGTTTCCATAATGTATCAAGCCTCAATTCTTTCCCACTTTAGTACACAATTGATCCATATCAAACATCAAACAACACATGCTATCACAGGATACCAAGTTTATAATTCCCTTACCTTACTAAACTTCAAATTCAACTCCAAGAATCCAACTAAACCAAGCTTCCAAACATCCAATACATACATAATTTAAGGTGTAACTTTCAACACCAACTAAATAATATTACATAAAGTTACATGACCTACTTCTTGATGAAATAACTTATAAAGATGATGATCCAAGCTTCAGCAAAGATCTAGAAGTTGAGAGGGGGAGTAGAAGAATTTTGGTGGAGAGAAAATAGCAAAGTGAAAACTTGCTCCAACAGAATTTGCCACATCCAAAGCTAGGTGTCATGGAATTGGAGCAACATACGTCTCCATGCATGAGCTTCATGTGTTCCTTGAAGGAGTTGCCATGTGTCAATGATACATTAGGTCATATGTCACACACTTAGTACTGTCATTTGTCAATGTATCAACTATGCCATTTGTCAATGCTTTAACCATTCCAAATGTCACTAACTCATAGGTTAATCGTTCTAATTTTCATGTACCAACTTAACTTGCCACTTGACAACTTTTTCAAGACCAAATGTACGTTTAAATACCTTAATTCTCTAATGAACTCGATTAAT
>JAOQMR010106514.1:0-12144 GCA_027563865.1 Erythroxylum pelleterianum
TAATGAGTCCAAAAAGTCCATTTTATCCTTCCTTATAGGCTTATGTTCTTTTAAACTTAAGTGTCTTGCCAAAAATATCCTTGAACATTTTGACATAACACTTTCTTCTAGAAAATGCCCCCAATTGTCTTAAGTTTCTAACGCCACCGAAATCATTCAATTTGGTTTAGTGATTTAAAAGATATACTTCAACCATTTTTTGGACTGCTCTTGTCCATAACAGTATACTACATACAACTTCCATATGAAATTTGGACATCATAGAGACTGAATTAGATTCCAATTTCTTCATACCATTTGTAGCTCCATGTATCTAGTTTACTACAAATCAAAAATCATCTCATTTAGATAAGTAGAGCTCCAAAAATCATCAAAATACTGAAGTAGTTCAGTGGAATAATACCAATTCATATCCTTTAAGAGCACACTCATTGTACCCATCTCACCTTTTTCACTCAATCTTTCTCACTTCATTTCAGATGGCAATGATTTCTGTTATAGATGTAGAGAAATATCTTACGAGTCCAATGGCTCAAGAATCAAGTCAATTGGGTGTCTAAAGAAGAAGTTATTGCCAAAAGAATTAAACATGGCTTTGTCCTCAATCATATTGAATCTATCTTGGGAAAATTAGCATAACTTTCATTATGCACATCATATTAGACTGTTTTTTGCATGATTGGAAAGAAGACTTCAATAACTGCAACTCTCATGAAGACCTCGAAGAACAATTATATCATCTGAAGGGTCAAAAATAGAACATACTATATGACGTCATTTTGAGACAAAAGTGACATCATCAGACGATACAAGGTTGGGAAAATTGCCATAACATTACCTACAGATATGGGATTAAGGTGTTCTCCAGATGGTTGGAAAGAAACCTTCAAGAGCTACAACTCTTATGAAGACCTAAAAGACAAATTCTATCATCTGAAGGGTCACAAATAGAACAGACAATATGACGTCATTTTGAGATGAAACTGACATCATCAGACAATATAGGGTTGGGAAAATTGCCATAACTTTCCCTACAGATATCGGATTAAGGTGTTCTTTAAATGGTTGGAAAGAATACTTCAAGAGATACAACTCTAATGAAGACTTCGAAGACAAATTCTATCATATGAAGGGTAAAAAATAGAATAGACGATATGACATCATTTTGAGACGAAAGTGACATCATCAAACGATACAAGGTTGGAAAAATTGTCATAAATTTCCCTACAGATATTGGATTAAGGTGTTCTTTAGATGGTTGGAAAGAAGACTTCAAGAGATACAATCTCATTAAGACCTCAAAGCAAGATTAGGCCTACAAAAGGGGTTAAAAATGGAACAGAAGAAGGAAGCGAAAGGTCAAACTAAGACGATGTTGAAGTCAAACTAAGACGATGATGACGTCATACTAAGACGATGAACAGTAACTAAGACGAAGCAAAACTAAGAAAAATCTAAATCACTTTCTACACTCTCCAGAACTCTCCCCTTAAAAGGACAATAACTTTTGACTTAGGTGTCCAAAAATTTCATACTATGTACTGTTGGAAAGATAAAAGAAAGATCTACAACTCTCAAGAAGGTAACCTTGCCAAAATCTATCTAGATTAATCCAGATTTTCTTCCGAAGTCAGAACATGAATTTTTTAATCAGCTCCCATCGTATTGCACTCAGTCTTTAACTTCATGAAATTTTGAGACTCTTAGACAGAATTGAAATTCGATGTCTTCATACAAAATTTAGCCATATATCTCTAGGTTAATCCAAATTAATAATCATCTCGTTTGGACAACTAGAGAAAACGTTGTGGCTAAAAGACTGAAGCATACTTAGTGAACATTTTTCCAAATCAGCTACCATTTTTGTTTCCAAATCTTTCATTTTTACAACTCATACCAAGATCACCTTTTTCTATTGCATTTACTCTTCATTCTCACCTTCATTTCAAATCAATGTCTTCCATAAAGAAAATTATAATCCATGACTAATCATGAGCACTAATGACAGAACATACACATATATACTTATTCTTCATCAATTTACTGCACAAATTCAACTTCATTTTTGCTTTCATTTCACTTATAACTTTCCCCTTAATTCTTTCTATTTCAAAAATCTCTTATCCACCAAAACACCATAGCAAATCATGAATCTATTCACTTTTATCATTCTCTACTTTACTCTTGTCTATAAATTCTTAGTTCAAGAACTTTCATTTATTTGTTCTTAACTCGTGACTAATCACCAAAATTTCTTATTCAATAGTTCTAATCTTTTATGAAAAGTTCGGGGTCCAACAAAACTAGTCAAAATTGTCTGCTTGGATGTTGTAGATGATCTTTCTAGATTTCCAACGATATATAGTTTGTAATTTTTTGATATTGGACTGAAAAGATATGATCATTATAAGTTGTGATGCTGTATAGAATGTATGTACATGACAACTATACTAAATGATGATAATTAGTGGTCTTGATGGAGCAAATGAGTAGAGATTAGAAGATTTAATGAAACAAGGTTGACGGTTGAATTGATATGAAGTGATATTACACTAGGAGAGTTTGATTTGTGAAGATTATGAGTGAACATGATGTTAGAATGGATGTAAGAACCATGTGAGAGGCTTTGGAGGGAGTTTAAAGGACATTATATCCGTTAAATGGACCTTCTCGGGTTTGTGAGGACTCGCAACCTCGCCCATATCCGTTTAACGACATTATGTCCCTTAAACGGACCTTCTAGGGTCTGAAAACCACTCCAGGCCTGTCTATGTCCGTGTAACGGACATTCGTGGGACAGCTACAGTAAATTGCGCTTTTGACCCTTTTTAAAGCTGAATCTCATTTTGTGTCCTTCATGAAAGTTGTAGATCTAGAAGTCCTCTTTTAAACCATTCAAAAATGACCTCCATCTGACATCTCTAATGTAAGGTATGGCAATTACGCCAAGACAGGTTCCATATGGTTGACAACATAAACATGTTGGATTCTTTTGGCCATAACTTCATCATCTGACCTCCAAATGAAACGATTCTTCAACCAATAGATTCCTAATACATTCTTCTATATCTACATTAAAATTGGCAGCTTTTGGTTTTGATTTGGAATAGATTGATGGAAATAAAATGAGAGATTGGTTGGAAGCGCATAATTAGGTTATGAACATACTTTGGCTTTTTAAGCATATCATGAGTTATAGAGCTCTGAATTAGGTGGTTCTTATTTCAAAATAAACTAGAGACATAGAGCTACAATTGTTTTGAAGAAGTCAAATATGACTTTAATGATTAGTTGGTATGGGCACGCCACCCTTATGGGAATGGCTAATGAGGGTTCGTTGAGATAACCATACGGGGAAATATGCTCACGGTTTATGCCTCCAGATGTTGGGCTCTAGAAACGGGATCGAACAATTTTTATAATTAATAAGCCATTAATGTTTCTTTTAAGAAATGGAAATAAATGATTTTAACTACTTTTTAAATGTGCATTTATTGCTCTTGGAATGCTTTGAGAATGTGCTACAGGTTTTGTATATAAATTGTGTTTTGAATTATTAAATGAAAAAATGAAAATGATTTTTGAAATCAAGTTTCGAAAAAGTGTGAATCTGGGCAACATGTTTACAAGATATGAAATGCATGATTATGTGAGTTTATGGTGATTCCTTAAGTTAAGTCAGTGCACTTTGACAAAAGGCTTCTCCCGCCTGCCCACTAGGGGCATAGAGTTCCTTTATGGACTCCCCTAACTTCACGGCTATGCAAAACCATTATGTAGGATTGCGTTAGTATGTTCTGTTTATGACTACACAAGACCTTTATGGGAAATGTGTAGTACATTCTGCTTGGGATCCACCCAAACCATTCTAATGTGCTTATGTGTTTAAATGTGTTGACAAGTTGGATAATGCATGATTTAAGTTGCTTATGAATTGTTTGATAATGTAAGAATTGGGAAATATGTGTTTCATAATTCAATATGAATTTTGCAACAGATATGATTATTTAAATGGTTTTTCCTTGTTACCGATTATAAAATTGTTACCCACGAGCTTTAAGCTCACCACATCCCTTTTTGTTCCATCTTCAAGAGAAGAGCAAGGAGTCGAGTGAAAGAGGGTCAAGGCATCACTCCGATTAGGCATATTTTTGTATTCTAAGCTAGATTTTGTAAATGCAAAACTTTAGATGCATTTCAAGTTTTCCTAGTTCAAATGTATTTTGTATTTTTAGTTTATGAACTCAACTGATGCATTGTGGCTTGAAATGCCATTAAATCTTTGTAAAACTCTTATATTTTTTATGTTAATGAAATATGTTTCAGTTTGCTCATGACTCTCCAAGTTTATACATTGCACTTTCCAGTTTTCATAGGGGAAAACTTTGTGTTCTGACTTCATGGGAAATTGTGTAATGATCTAGGTTGAACTAAACAAAAATGTCTTCTAGAAAGTTATAGCTTATCTTCTTATCTTTCCAATAGTATATAGTATGTGATTTTTAGATATCCGAGTTGAAAGTTATGATTATTTGAAATTAGTGATGTCACATAGGAAGTACACGTGAGACAACTTCTGTTGTGATCGCACCAGGCATTCTTGTGATTGTACTTTCATTTCTTGCTATCGCACCTTCATCCTTGCCATCGCACCATCCTTACGATCACACCTGTCTTCCTTGCCACCGCTCCCTCATCCTTGCGATCGCATTTTCGTTCCTTGCGAGCACACCTAAAGGGTTTTCCAACTTTAAACATGTTTGACTCTTTTGGCCATAACTTTGTCATCCCACCTCCAAATGACCTTATTTTTTAACCAATGGATTCCTAAAACATTTATCTATCTCTCTATAAAAATTTATAGCTTTTGGTATGAGTTTAGAATGACTGATTGAATCAAAGTAAGGGTATAGGTTGGAAGAGTATGAATTGGATATTTTACTGAACATACTTTAGTAATTTGATGATATCATTTGTAGAGATCCAAATGAGATGATTCTTGTTTCTAAATAAACTATAGACACAGGGCTACAATTGGTCTGAAGAAATAGATTTCTAATTCAGCCTCTAAGAATTTAAATTTCTAGATGGAAGTTGAGCACAGATGTTGGGCTCCAGATGGAAGTTTAGAATCACGTTTCATGACTCCGATGTTGGGCTCCAAAAACGGGGTCCAACATGTTATGACATCAGAGCGACTAAGTTTAAGAGTATCCTAGGCATGACATAGGTAGTTTTAAGGTATGAAATGAATATGCATTATTTTAAATGAACAACTTGCATTGTTTTGAATTGTTTTACATAATTTGAAATTGTTTTACATAAAAGGAGTGATTATGCCACCTCGAAAGAGAACTCGATGAGCTATGACTCGATCTCGCTCTCACCAAGGGAGCACGGATGAATCCTATGTCCCACAAGATGCGGGGACACATTCTGCTCCTGATTCTAAGGCACCTAGTGTGCAACATGAAGTGCCACCGCTCGGATCAAAGAAATAAGTAGGATGTTGGATCATGTAATATCTATCTTGACAAGAAATTATCGACATAATAAAATATGTATTACAAGCATAAGGGCTATAGCTCAGTTAGGTAGAGCACCTCGTTTACACGCGCGCCAATGTGTTTTTGAAGAGGAGTAATCATGTAATCAAAAAATTTTTTTTTAATTCTTGAGATAAACTCAACTAAAAAAGAGAGAATTTATTTTAATTTTTTTTAAACCAAAAAAGATTTTGGAGATTGTGTAATGCTTACTTTAAAACTCTTTGTTTATACAGTAGTGATATTTTTTGTTTCTCTCTTCATCTTTGGATTTTTATCTAATGATCCAGGGCGCAATCCGGGACGTGAAGAATAAAAAATAAAATCTTTTCCTTGCTTGATTTTTCAATGTTCTGAGCATTTTATTTATTCTACATCTTTATATATTAAATAAATAAATAAATAATTATGAATTATTAATAAATATTAATAACTAATACAAATAAATATTAATAACTAATAACAGAACTCCTTTCTTTTCTATTTGAATAGGAAAAGGGGAAAAAAAATAAAAAGTCAAAAAAGATTCCGCCCTTCTTCATTGTCTATCTCTACCTCTAGTAAGAGCGAGTTTATCGAAAAAGAAGATTTGCTCCTCCTATTCCTCAAGGAAACCCTAAGGATCCGCGTTTCATTCAAGCCTTTGCTCAAGCTTTCACATATTCCATGGGCCAAAGGCCACAAGTTCCAATGTAAGCTCTATTGGAGAGGATTGGACAGCAAGATAAGCTCCGCAAGTATAGGGCTGTGGATTTCAATGGGACTACCGATCCCGAAGAGGCTGAAGCCTGGCTGAAGAGGACAGAGAGAGTCCTGATTCAGATGAAGTGCACATATGAGGAGAAACTGGATTATGTCGTTAGCCTGCTACAAGGAAATGCACTCCATTGGTGGGAGTAAGTGCCCCATAGTCAGGTTATGCCTCCGGTAGTGTCATGGAAAGATTTTGTGGAAGTTTGCAGGAAGAAATACCCTTCAAGGGTTTTTGTCTAAGAGAAGGCCAGGGAGTTCTTGAATCTCACACAGAGAGACATGAGTGTGAGAGAGTATGAGCTGAAGTTCACCCAGCTTTTCCGATATGCAGCCAACATTGTGGCAAATGAGGAAGATAAATGCCGCAAGTTTAAAG
The DNA here is from genome assembly GCA_027563865.1 of Erythroxylum pelleterianum. Lineage (NCBI taxonomy): Eukaryota > Viridiplantae > Streptophyta > Magnoliopsida > Malpighiales > Erythroxylaceae > Erythroxylum > Erythroxylum pelleterianum. The sequence goes on from JAOQMR010106514.1 coordinate 6,676, forward strand.
GAGGACTTCATTAGGGGATCAAGGAGAAGGTATTGATCCACAACTTTTGTGACTACCAGCAGTTGATAGATGCTACACTCCAGGCTGAGAAACTAGAGAACATAAAATATGAAGTAAACAAGAAGAGGAAGAACCGGGAGCAGTCTTCCAAGAAAGGAATGAGTGCCCCAATACCTGAAAGAGGTATGAGGAGCTTCCACACATAGAGTGAGGTGGGGAGTAGTGCCTCTGTTAAGAACAAGCAAACAAAGATAGCTTCAGTGCAAGCCTCGACTGTGGGAGGCAATAGCAGGGGGAGAGGTGTCGAAACATGAACCCCCAATGTGAGCATTGTGGGAAGCTTCACAAAGGAGAGTGCTTCAAGTTATTTGGAGCTTGTTTTCGATGTGGAGAGAAGGGACACCAAATCAGGGACTGTCCCTAAGTAACAAGGCAAGAGGGTTCGTAGTTGCAAGCCACAGGAGAGCAAAAACAATAGGAACCAGGCTAGTCACTGAGGTGGGCAGTTCTGGACCTACAAGGAAGGTTATTCCTTCAGGACGGCTAAGGCGTCAAGCATAGGCAAGGGTGTTTGCCATGACCAGAGAAAAAGCTACAGCCGCACCTAAAGTTGTTACGGCTATGGCTCAATTATTTAATTCTGAAATATATGTTTTGATTGATTCTGGCTCTACGCATTCATTTGTTTCTGCAAGCATGACATTATATGTATGAATTCGGTGCCTTTGGATAGTCCTTTGATTGTTAGTACTCCTCTAGGGAGGAATGTGTTAATCAGTCAAGTATATAGAGGTTGTGATCTCCTTATTAAGGGTGCTAGACTAGTAGTGGATTTACTGCCTCTAGGCCTAAATGAGCAAGATATCATACTGGGAATGAATGGCATGGAGAAATATCATACGAAGTTGGATTGTGGACTCAAGGTGGTGGAATTTGATCTGGGCAGTGGTGAGAAGATGATTTTCAGAGGGGACAAGAAAACAACTTCACCAAGAATTGTTTCAGCTTTGCTAGTTGACCGAATGATGAGGAAAGGGTGTGAAGCCTTCTTGGCACACGTCGTGGATACTAATGTGAATGAAGGGAAGTTAGAGGATTTTCTGATTGTGAGGAAATTTCAAGACGTGTTTCCAAAAGATTTACCTAGTTTGCCACAGGTGAGGGAAATCGAGTTTACCATCGACTTGATTCCTGGTACTACACCCATCTCTATACAACCTTATAGAATGGCTCCAGTTGAGCTAAAGGAACATAAGGAATAGTTGGAAGAACTATTAGAGAAGGGGTATATAAGACCGAGTTCATCACCATGGGGAGTGCCAGTTTTGTTTGTTAAAAAGAAAGATGGAACATGGAAAATGTGTATTGACTACCGGAGACTCAACAAGGTGACTATTAAGAGCAAGTATCCTCTGCCCCGGATTGATGATCTGTTTGACCAACTGCAGGCAGCAAAGGTCTTTTCCAAAATTGATCTCAGGTTAGGCTATCATTAGCTCAAAATCAAGGAGTTTGATGTAAGCAAGAGAACCTTTAGGACTCACTATAGGCATTATGAGTTTCTAGTCATGCCATTCAGATTGACAAATGCTCTAGCTACTTTTATAGACCTCATGAATAGGGTCTTCATGGAGCATCTGGATCAGTTTGTCATAGTGTTTATCGATGACATTCTGGTTTATTCCAAGAACGAAGAAGAACGTGGGGAATATCTCAGGATAGTGCTAAGAAGAACGTGGGGAATATCTCAGGATAGTGCTACAAATACTAAGGAAGAAAGAGCTTTATGCTAAATTCAGCAAGTGTGAGTTTTATCTTTAGGAGGTGATATTCCTTGGACATGTAATTTCGAAAGATGGGATACATGCTGATCCAAGAAAGATTGAAGCAGTGGTAAAGTAGCACGCATCGAGGATATTGGCAAAAGTGAGAAGTTTTCTGGGTCTGGCAAGGTATTATAAGAGATTTGTTGAAGGGTTTTCTATGATAGCTACTCCAGTGACGAAGTTACTAAGGAAGAATCAGAAGTTTATCTAGAGTGATGAATGCCAAAAGAGCTTTGAGGAGCTTAAGCACAGGTTGACAAGTGCTCCAATTCTGACTTTACCTATAGGAGATGAGGGTTATACATTATACAGTGATGCTTCTAGGAAGGGTTTGGGTTGTGTGTTGATGCAAGGAGACAAGGTGATAGCTTATGCTTTGAGGCAACTAAAGCCTTATGAGTTAAACTACCTAACTCATGATCTGGAATTAGTAGCAGTAATTTTTGCCCTGAAGATTTGGAGATATTATTTGTATGACGTTCCGACAAGGATCTTTACAGATCAAAAAAGTCTCAAGTATTTTTTGAGTCAGAAAGAGCTAAATTTGAGACAGAGAAGGTGGCTAGAGTTGCTCAAGGATTATGACCTGTTGATTGAATACCATCCAGAAAAGGCAAATATGGTGGCGGATGCTTTGAGTAGGAAATCCTATATAGCTCATGTTCAAACAATGTATTTATCATTATTGGAAGAGATGGATAAGCTTAAGATAAACTTGAAACAAGAGGAACCTGATTATATTATTGCTAATTTCAGAGTGAGACCGATACTTAGAGAGAAGGTTAGGGAGTTACAAGCATAGGATGCAGAATTGCGCAAGCTCCAAGAAGAAATTCAAAATGGCAAGAACTCTGAAGTGGAAATAAGGGATGATAGACTTATGGCTATGGGAAATAGGCTCTGTATTCCAAATGTCAAGGAGGTAAAGGGTGAGGTACTCGACGAGGCACACAATGCGCCTTATGCCAAGCACCTAGGTAGTACTAGGATGTACAGAGATTTGAGAGAGTATTTCTAGTAGAAAGGCATGAAGAGGGATGTAGCAGAACATGTGAGCAAGTGCCTAGTGTGTCAACAAATTAAGGCTGAATACCAGGCACCTTCAGGCAAGTTAAGGCCATTGTCCATTCCTAAGTGGAAATGGAAAAGGGTAACCATGGATTTTCTGATAGATTTGCCCAAGACCAGTAGGAAGCATGATGTCATGCGCGTTATTGTTGATCATTTGTCAAAGTCAACCCATTTTCTGGCAATTAAACAAATTGACTCTCTGCATGTGCTAACAAAGAAGTATATTGATGAAATAGTGAGATTGTATGGAATTCCCGACTCTATAGTTTTCGACAAAGAACCTCGGTTTACTTCGAGATTCTGGGGAAGCTTATAAGAGGCTCTGGGAACCAAGTTAAATTTTAACACTGCCTTCCATCCTCAGACAAAAAGGTCAATCAGAGAGGACCATTCAGACCGTTGAGGGAACTCTCAGGACATGTGTGTTGGATTTCAAAGGAGCTTGGGATGAGCATTTGCCATTGGTCGAATTCGCTTACAATAATTTGTACCATTTGAGCATTCAGATGGCTCCTTATAAAGTACTGTATGAAAGGAGATGTAGAACTCCGATATGTTGGGATGAAGAAGGAGAAAGGAAACTGATAGGGCCAGAGTTACTTCAGATGACAGTTGACAAGGTCAATTTAGTCAAGCAAAGGCTTAAAGCAGCTCAAGATAGAATGAAAAGCTTTGCTGATGCACACCGAAAGGAAATGGAGTATGAAGTTGGTGATAAAAGTCTTTCTTAGGACATCTTATTGGAAAGGAGTCATAAGATTCGGCAAGAAGGGCAAGTTGAGCCTATAGGTTGGCATTGCCACCGTAATTGTCCCAGATACATGATTTCTTTCATGTTTCTATATTGAGGAGGTATAGATCAGATACCTCTCATATCAATCAGACCATTAAGGTTCAGTTGAGAGATGATCTGACTTATAAGGAGACTTTAGTGGAGATCTTGGACACTAAGGAAAAGGTCCTCAAGAACAAGGCAGTTCAATTAGTCCTATGGAGAAACTATTATATGGAAGAGGCCACGTGGGAGCCCTTGGAAGCCACGAGGGAGAAGCATCCACACCTCTTCAATGATTTAGGTAAGAATTTCGAAGACGAAATTTCTTTTAAGAAGGGGAGAAATGTTGGCTCCCAAATTTTTTTAGTGAATTAAGCATGATTTAATAATCATGAGGTTTTGGTAGGTGAATTTTTGGAAGTTAATTATCATGTCTATGTTAGTAGGATTTATTTCATAAACTAATTGTAATAAAAGTGGTAAGAATGCATAAAGGACATTTTTGGTATGTCACTTAAGTTTAAAAGTTATAAGGCATTAAAGGAAGGGCATAGTGGACATTTTACACTCATTAAGGGTATAAAAGGGAGAAGACAAGTGTTGTCTTGTTCTAAGAAGAAGAAAAAACGAAAATAAGAAAGAAAGAGAGAGAAAGTGTCGTTGTTGGAGAGAAAAGAAGGGAGAAAATTAGGGTTTCATCTTTTCTAAGCTTTCTAGAGAGATTTTGAGGTTATACAAGAAAGGAAAAAGGTAGAGGAAGATAAGAGCTTCCATTTGAGCCAATAATCTCTTCATTTGCTGAAAATTTATGGTAAGTTTGATTTTAATTCTTTGGGTTTTGGAAGGGGTTTTGGTTCATAATGCTTAAGAAATGCATGGTTTTAAGTTTTTTAGAAACAATTTTATTGAATATGCTTTGTGGGTTTTCAATTTTGCAACCCTATTGAAGTTGGGGTTTGTTTGCATATCAAAAGGGAATCAAGAAAGACAAGGGGAGCAAGAGAAGAGACATATTTGAGCAAGTAATAAGCAAGGAAATTCAAGATGGGTTACATTTTTATAATTAAGTAATAAGTCATTAATGTTTCTTTCAAGAAATGGAAATAAATGCTTTCAAATACTTTTTAAATGTGCATTTATTGCTCTTGGAATGTTTTGAGAATGTGCTACATGTTTTGTATTTGAATTTTGATTTGAATTATGCAATGAAAATGATTTTCGGAAAGATATCAAGTTTATGAAGTCAAGTTTCGAAAAAATGTGAATTTACGCAACATGTTTACAAGATATGAATGCATGATTATGTGGGTTTGCAGTGGTCCCCTAAGTTAAGTCAAGTGTACTTTGACAAAAGGTTTCTCCCGCCTCCCCTTTAGTAGCATGGTGTTCCTTCATGGACTCCCCTAAGTTCACGGCTATGCAAAACCATTATATGGGATTACGTTAGTACGTTCTGTTTACGACTACACATGACCCTTATGAGAAATGTATAGTACGTTCTATTTTAGATCCACCCAAACCATTCTGATGTGCTTATGTGTTTAATTGTGTTGACAAGTTGGATAATGCATGATTTAAGTTGCTTATAAATTGTTTGATAATGTGAGAATTGGGAAATATGTGTTTCATGATTCAATTTGAATTTTGCAACGGAAATGATTATTTTAATGGTTTTTGCTTGTTACCGATTATAAAACTGTTACCCACGAGCTTTAAGCTCATTGTAGCATCCCGTTACCCGTGTTAGGGCTAGAATTGTAAATTGTGAAATTATTGTGAGATTTTATGAGAAATTAG
>JAOQMR010106652.1:0-12128 GCA_027563865.1 Erythroxylum pelleterianum
AAAATTAATTAATTCATAAGAACTTATTAATTTAAGAAAATCGATTGATTGATTAATACAAGAAAATCAATATAACTAATTAAGTTTTTTATCATTGATATACACCGTAAATGAAATACTTAGTAGCTAACTTCGATCCATTCTTGTATAGAGTATAAGAGCAATTTAAATGGTTAATTAAATTCATGAGATGGTTAAGTAAACTATTCAAAATAGGAAAATTTATATGTTATTATGTAGTTTTTGAAGGTTCATTAAGAATAGTTGGCTTTTGTCATATTGGCATATTTAAAAAAGATTATATTAATATTTTAAATATCAAAAGATTGGAGAAAGAATTAATTTTGTAATAGGCATATACTCACATGCACACTTGGATTTGAAGATGTAACCCTTAGATTAGTGGCCGGACTTGGTAATATTAAAATGGCTGAATTTTATATTAGTTTTGTTCAAGTTTGGTAATTGATTTAAATTATCGACTTATTAAAATAAATAAACAGATAAATTTGATGCTTACTTTAATTCAGTTGAACATAATTTAATCAATGACAATATGAAGATTAAAAGAGAAAATTTTATTTTTAGGTAAAAGGTAAATATCCTTTATAATTTTAAATTTTTTTAAATAATTATATAATTTTTAAAATTTTAAAATTTTTGTTATAATTTTTTATTTTTTATAAAATTATTTTAATTATATTTTAGTTAAATATAAATTTATACTAAATTTAAATCAATTAATCTTTATTTAAATTAATAATTTATTCTTTTGAATCAAATTAAAATTTATTTGATTTTGTTATCATTTTTTTAATCAAAATATGAAGTATTAAAGAAGTTTTTTTAAATAGAAGTGCTTATGTAACGGGCGTAAATATTGGTCGGTACCGATATGTTTTGGCTGGTATCGAAAATTTTGAAAAATATAAAGATTTATTAGCCAAAACTTTTATTGTGATTTTTTAATTAGAGTATCTTTAAATAAAATTAATAATGAGTTGGATCAGAGTAATTATGACTTAAAATTTTATATTCAAATTTGGAGTAAGTTGAGAACTCAACTAAATTGGAGCTTATTGATTGAAGTCTAAACTTAATTGGACTTAGACGACCCCAAAACTTGATTGTTTTATTAATTTAAATTGAATTTGTTGGTTTAAAACCGGCTAATTGAAGCAAGCTTTATCATTTTTACCTTTAACTAACCAATTAAATAAATATTCTCTATATGTCACACACATTAAATTCGATCCTTATGTGGAAAAAAAGGCTGTAAGTAAAGTGTCTATAAGATAATAATAGCTACCACTTGTTTGAAAACATTTTTTAAAAATAATAACTTTTGTGTCGGGCTTGTGTCGGATCTGGTTTATGTTCGAGCCAAACAGTTTCAATCCTGAGCCACCACCGGTTGTCTGACTGGTCGGCCAAACTTTTTTCCTTTGCTGGCCGAATCACTCTCGCCCAATCGGTTTTGGCCGCTATTCCGAGTTACACCATGCAGACGATCCGCTTACCTCACAGTCTGTGCGATGAGGTGGAGAAAGTCATGTGACAGTTTTTGTGAGGTTCGTCGGGCGAGCACAACAAACTCCACTTAGTCAACTGGGCGGATGTTTGCCAACAGAAGGATCTGGGAGGCCTCGGCATTCGGAGTATTCGGGACACTAATGACGCTTTCTTAGCTAAGCTTGGCTGGGCCTTGATCACCACTCCGCAAGTTTTATGGGTTCGCGTGCTCTCCGATAAATATAAGTTCGACGCAAACCACATCTCTCCCTCCCTGCCGAGCACCAGGGGCTCCATTTTGTGGCACAGTATACGGACCACCTGGCACATCGTCTGCCACGGAATGAAATGGATGATCGGTGATGGCACTCACACGTGTTTCTGGCTCGACCCTTGGATCGCCGGCAATGGACCGCTGGTTTCCCACTCCTCCCGTCCTATTCTTGAGTCGCAGCTTCACCTTCGCGTCTCCCACTTTGTGGATTCTACTGGCAATTGGAATTGGGCCGCCTTCCAATCCTGGTTACCCTCCCCGATTTGTCACCTTATCGCTGGCACGCTCCCGCCTAAACCATTTCTTGGGTCTGATAAACTGGTTTGGGGTGCTTCCGACAATGGCCTTTTCTCCGTTGCATCCACCTACTCCATGCTTCAGGAGCACGATGTTGCGGTACCTCATGGGGTTTGGCAGGCCATTTGGCAATGGCCGGGACCGCAGCGAGTCCGCTCTTTCCTTTGGCTCCTTGCGCAAAACAGATTACTAACAAACCAACATCGAGCCCGGAAGCATCTCACGACGGACAGCTCGTGTCCTCACTGCCCCTCTGAAGAATCCTCCATCCACGTGATTCACGATTGTCACAAGGCTCGTCGAGTGTGGACCACGCTGTGGTCCCGTCTCGCTGCGACTGACTTCACTTCACTTGGCCTTCTTCTCCTGATTTTTTTATTTTGTCTTATGCAGATCAACTCCGCATAGCTTCGAAGAGGCGCAGCCGCTATGACCCTAGTCTCCGGCCCCGCCAGGAGATCAACGTCAACTGGACCAAGCCGCCACCGGGATGGGTCAAAGTCAATACCGACGGGGCCAGCAATCGGTCCATCTCCCTGGCCACAGCCGGTGGTCTCATCCATGACAGTACCAGGCGCTGACTTGCTGGTTTTGCCCAGAACCTCGGTTGGTGCCCTCCAAAGACTGCCGAGCTCTGGGGTGTTTATACCGGCCTCTCCCTCGCCTGGCGCCTCGGCTTCCGACATATAGAGTTGGAGGTTGAATCGACATCGATGCACCAGCTCCTTTCTTCCTCGGGTTCCCGTACGTAGGTTGTATGCCTTATTGTCGCCAGCATCCGCGAATTGTTTCACCGCAGTTAGACTGTTGTCCATCGGCATATTTATCGAGAGAGCAACAAAAGTGCTGACTGGCTTGCCACTCAAGCTGCCAACTTCGATGTTGGAGTAATTTATTTTGATACTGCACCTATAGGGTGTCAATGCCTCCTCCTTGAGGATATGTCAGGAATTAGTTTTCCCAGACTCATTTTGTAATCTGTTTCGACAGTTTCCTTTTAATTAAAAAAAAACATAGTGCCCTAAGTTTTCAATACATAGCTGACAATATGTTGAGCCAGGCTCGAGCCTAAGTTGTTATTGGAAGTAGATTTCGAGGCTTGGTTGGGCTGAAAATGGCAAACCTGAGCTTAAGCTTTATCGGGTCTAAAATAACTTGACCCAAACTTTTTTTAAAATAAAAATATAAAAAATAATGTCATTTTATTTATATATATTGGGCTTGAGACGGATTGGTCTAGGCAATCCAAAGCTCTAGGCAATCCAAAGCTTGATCAATCCTGACGTACGCAAAGTGAGGCCCCAGCTGAATTACCATCTCTATATAAGGCAACAATGCAAACTGACCGACCCGTGACAACAAGCATCAAGCAATCATCGTGCGAATTGGGATGAGTCGCATGACGTGTCCGACCCAAAGAATCTCATTGTCGTCAGAGGAAAGAATGCTGAGTCCGGTTTCGTTCTTCTTATTTATTTATTCATTCATTCTTTGTACACTGCAGGCTTTTAATATAATATTTCAGAATATCATACAATCGCATATTTAATTTTTTATGAGGTTATGTTCTTTTTATATAGTGGGATACAGCTTGACAACTTAGTAGAAAACATGCAAGAATTCTGATAATAATTATAAATACTTTACTTAAATAGTATTTACTGATCGATATAAAAGATATTAAATAAAATTTAGTATACATTTTATATTAAGGTTAATAAATTAAATAATGTCTAACTTTTTAAGAACTTTTTAGTTTATTGTTAATTTTTTTAATTTAATAATTAATTTTTTAAAATATGTACAAACTCAATTAAATTGTGATGTGACATGTCCACCAAATATTAAATATATGTCACAAATAAGTAAAAAGAGCATTTTGAAATGAACAGTACAAAATTTAAAATATTAAATTAAAAATTTTAAATTTAAGTATTAAAAATTAAAAAATTCATTTTTTGAATATATTGCCTACTTTGAATTATTATAATTTTAAAAAAAATTAAAACTAAAAGCAATGTCATGTTACCTAAAAACAACGTCGTAATATACATGTAATTTATAATCAATGTGTTCAGTCCATCTTTCACCCTGAAACTCCTGAAAAGAAGATCATATTATGATTTATTTGCTGCACATTTTCACTTCAACCAGACTATTCCACGCAGTTGAGTAAGCGACTCCAAGAACAACTTGAAGTCCAAAATTGAGATAAAGAGCAATTTAACGTTTGAGGGCAACAATTCTACTGCAACTAGTTAAATTATTAAACAAACAGTCATATGTGCATTTTGCTGAAATATCCTCAAAAATAAATATTATAAAACTTGTTTGATATAAAAAACAGACGTGACAAAAGAATAAAGAGTCAAAAAAAAAAAAAAGCCAGACATACCAATTAAGACCTTCCTTGGAAAGTTTTGGAGAGTATATTTGATTAATGCTTCACTGGTATAAAATTTTGCAGAGCACATTTGTTTAATGCTCCACGTTTATAAAGTTTCTTAGAGTATATTTGTTTAATGTTCCACTGGTAGCACTCAACGGTAACCCACTGCTCCAGTTGTAAAAAGTTGTGCAGGGTACATTTGTTTAATGTTCCACTTGTATATAAGTTTTGGAGAGTACATTTGTTTAATGTTCCACTTGTGTAAAGTTTTGCAGAGTACATCTGTTTAATGTTTCACTTGTAGCGCCCAACGCTAACGCACAAGCAAATAAGCATCGACTCCTCAAATCTCGCAATACATTGTTGACTCCACAGTCCTCATATCTCCTGCTCATTTAATCGTTTATATTGTTATACATCTCCTTTATTCTTGTTTTTTCTGCCCTTGTTTTGTTTCTGTTGGTACTGCAAAGCAAAATGGCGGAAGCCATACTCTATAATGTTGCAAATGAAATCATAAAGATACTGGGTTCAGGAGCTTTACAACAGATTGGAATTTGGTGGGGCGTCAACGATGAGCTTAAGAAGCTCGAGAACACAGTTTCTACTATCCAAGCTGTGCTACTTGATGCAGAACATCGCCAGACACAAGACTTTCAGATCAAAGATTGGCTTCGAAAGCTACAAGATGTTGTGTACGATGCCGATGACTTGCTCGACGATTTCTACGCTGAAGCTTTGATGCGAAAGGTAAAGAGTGGCAATAAGATCACAAAGCAGGTGCGCCTTTTTTCTTCACGTTCAAATCAGATCGTTTATGGTTATAAGATGGGCAGGAAAATTAAGGAAGTTAGAGAGAGACTAGATGACATTGCAACTGATAGCCAAAAGTTTCACCTTGTTAGGCGTCTTGTTACTGAGACACCATTACTGACCCGACCTCAAACTTACTCCTTTGTTGGTGAAGAAGAAGTTATAGGAAGAGATAACGATAAAAATGCAATCTTGAGTCTTCTGTTGGATTACAATACCTTACAAAATGTTTTGATCATCCCTATTGTTGGGATTGGTGGGTTAGGGAAAACCACACTTGCCCAATTTGTGTACAATGACGAGAGGGTCAAAAATCATTTTGAGCTGAAATTGTGGGTTTGTGTCTCTGATCCTTTTGATGTCAAACTTGTCATAGAAAAGATTCTAAAATCATTGACTGATAGGAACCAAGAAAATCTGGAGTTAGATCAGTTGCAAAGTCAACTAAGAAAAGGAATTGATGGAAAAAAATACTTGCTTGTTTTAGACGATATTTGGAATGAGGACATTAAGGTATGGCAAGAACTGCAAAGACTCTTGATGCGTGGTGCACGTGGTAGTAGGATAATAGTTACAACACGTTCTACAAAGGTTGCAATGGTTACTAGTAGATTGTCTCCATATGTTTTGAAAGGCCTCTCTTTGGAAGAGTCTTGGACATTGTTCACAAAATTAGTTTTTGAAGGGCAAGAACCAAAAACTTACAATAGGAACCTGCTACAAATTGGAAAGGAGATTGTACAAAAATGTGCTGGAGTCCCTCTTGCAATAAAGACAATAGGAAGCCTATTGTACTTCAAAAATCCAGAAACAGAGTGGTTACCTTTCATGGAAAATGAATTTTCTAAGATATCCCAAGATGAAAATGACATTTTGCCTACACTTCAGTTGAGTTATAAAAATCTTCCCCCACATTTAAAGCATTGTTTTGCATATTGTAGCTTGTTTCCTAAAGATCATGAACTCCATGTAGAAACATTGGTTCAACTTTGGATTGCAGAAGGGTTTGTTAAGCAATCAAACACCAGTCAGTGTCTAGAAAAATTAGGCCTTGAATATTTCAAGGACTTACTATGGAGGTCTTTTTTCCAAGAAGTGAAATACAATCGACAAGAAGGTATAGAAAGGTGTAAAATGCATGATTTGATGCACGACCTGGCAACTTTAGTAGCAGGATCAGAGAGCACCATATCAAACCCAAATGCAGATAAAGTAGGTGAGAAAACCCGTCATGTATCATTTGACTTCAATATAGATTCGTCATGGCAAGTTCCATCTCACTTTTATAATGCTTTGAGTTTGCGGACATTTCTTTTGCCAATACAATCATCCTGGGATTGTAACAAGTTGCTTCCTAAGTCAGCGTGGGAAACTATTTTTTCCAACTTTAGGCGTTTGCGAGTGTTCGATTTAAATATGACTGGAGTTGAGGAAGTGCCAGATTCTATTAAAGAGTTGAAACATTTAAGATATCTTGATTTTTCTAGTTCCAGAATTTCAGTCCTTCCAAGCTCTATATGTCGTCTACAAAATTTGCAAGTGCTTAAGCTCTGCTCATGCCATGGGCTTAAGGAATTGCCAATTGGTATTACAAAGCTGCTTAATCTCAGGCATTTGGATTGTTACAACTGTTATCGTTTGACCCATATGCCCCATGGGATTGGAAAATTGACTTCTCTCCAGACATTAACATACTTTGTGATAGCAGAAGACAACTCTATTCAGCAAAAGGTTGGTGGGCTTGATGAATTGAAACGACTTAACGGCTTAACTGGTTCCCTGGCAATTGAAAGACTGCATTTCTTGAGAAATCCCAAGTTGGAGTCTAAAGCTGCTAACTTAAAAGAGAAGCAACATCTTCAATCATTGAGTTTATGTTGGGACAGAAGTGTTGGTGGCAACAGTTCAGAAACTGATAACCAGGAATTGTCATTGGAAAGCCTCCAGCCGCATCCAAACATCAAAGAACTGCGTATTGATTGTTATGGAGGCTTAAAATTTCCTGCTTGGTTCTCATCACTAACAAATCTTGTGGATCTATCTTTATTTTGTTGTTGTAATTGTAAAATCTTACCACAATTGAGTTTAATACCTTCCCTGAAGTATTTAAGTATCTCCCGATTTCCTAAGTTGGAATACATTGATAGGAAAGATGATAATAGCTTCAGTGGTGCTAGAGGTCAAGGAAGAGAAGGAAGATTAACTTTTTTTCCATCCCTAAAGAGTCTTGAACTTAAAGAGTGTCCTCAGCTGATGGGATGGTGGAAACAGGATGATGATAATGATGCAGTGGCTGAATCAATTACTGTGTTGCCACAATTTTCTTGTCTGTCTACATTGAAAATCTCTGGTTGCCCTCTGTTGATTTGGATACCACTTTTCCCATCTCTTGAAGAGACCCTGAGTTTGAGCAATGTCAGCTCAAAACTGTTGCAGCAGATAATGAACATGAACATGATAACTTTGGCATCATCATCACCATCATTAGCAATCACTCTTTCTTTTCCATCCCCTTCTTCAAACTCAATTGTTCAGCCGCTCTCCAAGTTGAAATGTCTGAAACTAAAACAGATTGATGAACTACAATCCCTACCTGAAGAATGGCTAAAAAATCTCATTTCTCTCAAGGATTTAAGGATCAGAAATTGTGGACAATTGAGGTATCTGCCTCAGGGCACTCAACGCCTTACCTCTTTACGTATTAGAAACTGTCCCCGTTTAACAGAGAAATGCAGAAATAACAAGGGTGAAGATTGGCCTATCATTGAACGCATTCCAAATATAAAGATTGATGGCCGTAGAATTCAATGGGAAGGCCGTTACCGGTTAGATGATGGAGAGCTTTCGGATCATTTCTCAGGTATGTGTTTCCAACACTTGTCCATTGAAATCTTAAACCAATTTTTGTTTTCTCTTCTTCATTTTGCATCTTCTAAACTCGCAACTTCATTTAGATATTGAATTCTAATCATAATCAATACATATGCAGATGACAGTATTTTTGGATAGCTGTTAAATTGTGCGAGACAGCTCTCTAGATGCCGCTGTGTCTGTACACTACGTCAACAACTTGCTAGCTACAAACTGAGAATACTTTGTTTTAGAATACTAGTACGTGTTTAATTTCCTTGTTGGTGTCTAATTTTCCGCAGTCAGTCAGTTGTTGCTTTTCCTTATTTCTTTTCTAGGTCTAAGCTCGTTCTTTCATAAGCTGCCATCCGAGGCCACGGCTCTTGATATGCAGTCATGTTTTGTCCACATCAGGTTTGATATCTGCCTTAGGTCTAAGCTCTGTGAAATGTTGAAAATCTAACCGCAAGTTCAAGCACCCATTAGTCCTCTGCAGTGGATCATAACTTCTTTTGTCGAAAACTTTCGCGCTTGCGTGGTCGGAGTCCTATGATCACTGGACAACACATCAGTGGCCGTGCCTTTGCGAAAATAAGAATCTGCTTTGAACTCTGTATCAGCCATGTGAACGCTGGACAACAATCGATCCACCGTCACGAGAATAACTGAAGGATCAATAAGATGTTGTAAAAGGAGTACAAGCATCACTTTGATTATTGAATACCTCTCAACTGCTCCGATATTACCCATTTTTGCTTTGGATCGGGAAATAGTCTCTTTCTATGAGCTATTTAGAATTGCAACCATTTTGACATCTATCGTGACTCTATTTTCTTAGTTTGTAATGTCCAACCTTTAAGTTCTTATAACGAATCTCTTTCTATTCTCTTCTTTAATTTTTTCAGATCATCTCAGAAGGAAGGATAGGTTAATTTTAAAGATAAAAAATTTAGGCTGGGCAACTTCCTCAAATCCAAGTTAAAAAATTATTATATTTTTTAAGATTAGTATTACTATCATTAATATTAATATTTTACATAAAAATTATTATGTAAAATATTATAATAAAAATATAAAATAGTAATATTATGAATATTAATATTAATATTAATATTAATGATAGTAATACTAATCTTAAAAAAGCCTAAATTAACTCATCATTTACTTCGCTCTGAAACCCAAGTAAAAAAAATTGCCTTTGTTCGTTAAAACACACGCACAAAAAATCCACAGAACCCCAGCTTATCAACATACGACAACAATCCAAAATGAGTCAAATGACCGACCCGTGAGAACAAGCATTCATCACGTAGGTTGGTTGGGACGTGATCCTGGATCACTTTTCTTTTGTACTTATTGCCCAGCATAAATAAATGACTTAAATATAATAATCACAAAGTAGGTACCGAGAAAGGGACGCAGAGGATTTGAGGTTGGGTTGGGATGAGGGGCATGACGTGTCCCGTACAGAGAATCTCGTTGTCCTCAGAAAAAGGACGCCGAGTATCATACGAAATTTGCGGTTCTAATTTTGTAATATTATTTTGAGTTTAAACCCGAAATTAAAAAATTCCAAAGTTACTCTAAAATTCTGATGACTCGGCTCCGTTTGTTTTGACCTTTTCTTTGCTCTCGACAGACGTAAAAGAACTAAACACTATTCTAGATATGCGCTCAATCTATACTTATATACTATGCCAACTACACTCTACAGTGACTACAACCTCTAATCACACTGCCTCTTTACTTTTCCCTTTTCCGCTCTCTTTCTTTTCTTCTCGTCGTCTCCATTCAGATTAAAGGGGAATCGTAAGTGTTTTCCTTTTGCATCGTACTTATCATACTAAAATCATCCTGCATTTTTCTTTACAACACCTCACTTGACGATCCTTTAATTAATTGGCAAATAAGAAAAATTCTTCAATATGTTTTACAATTTCTTCGAATAGTTTTGTTTTTGTTTGGGTTTAATTTGGTGTTGTTTTTGTTGAATATACAGATCTCAGTGAATCGCTCGCTCTAATTGCGAAATGTCGAACCCTGGAGCGTTGGATCTAGCAGCTGGTTTAGGCGGAAAGATTGAAAAGAACGATGTCCTTTCCGCGGTTGAAAAGTACGTTCCTCTTTTTCCGGTTTTTGTTTTGTTTTTTTCTTCTTTATCTAGAACTGCCTTTTGAGTTTTGATTCTTCCGTTTTCTTCTTCGTCTTCTTGAATCTTCTGTAGTTTTCCTTCCCCTCCATGCATGGTGTGGTAGTACTTTACACAGTAGACTATTATTCTCTTTGAATCTTCCGCCTATCTGGCTCCTACTTAATGCTACTATGTGGCAACGTCACTGTCTGCCTCTCTCCGTCTGAGTGTGGTCTTTAGTGTTTGGTGAGCAGTGCTTTCGGGTCTCTTAATTCTCAGATTTCTTTTACCTTTGTTAACTCGATAAAGGTTGATCTCTCTTTTTCAAGATTTCTCGCTCTAGATTCTATTTACCTCTTGATTAATAGGAAAATGAATTAGAATGATATCTAGGAAAATATTCTGATAGATGAAATTGAACGGGCGGGGTTGTTTGGTCCACACAACGTATCTGGAAAATAGATAAACTTGCTTGCCGTCGCTGCCTTTAGTTAGAGATAATGAATCGGAATTACATCCTCTTTATTTTCTTTTTTTTTTTTTTAAAAAGAGAATGTCCTTAACATAATTATTACCGATACAAAGATTCCCATCGAAAGTCACACGTTGTCAGATTTATCATCCTTTGAACATGTGACGAGGGATCGGATTTATCATAATTATATAATAAAAAATTAGTCCCACATGTGTTGCTGCGAGATATTTTTTTAAATGCCAGGCATGTAGAGGGGACCATTAGATCACAACTTGGTCCTAGTAATAGTACTAATATGGACCGACCATAATCACGATGCTAGACAGTAATTTGGTCATTTTGACTTTTCGCACCTGTTTTTTTCTCACTAAAATAGAACACAAGTCGAGTAAATTTCATTGCAAAAGAAATGTACTGTTCATGATTTGTATCATCTTCTTTAACGAACGAGTGCTGTGAATAATGGGTAGGATATGTATTAAACATTGAGCAACAGTGCTGACACACCTTTTTCTTGGGTGTTTCATCGTTCTTTAAATTTCATTTTTCCAAAAAAGACTTCTTTTCTTTCTCAGTTTGTTTAACTATTTCATTTATTTTCTCTTTCTTTTAAAAGAAATGTCTGCAAATTGTGATCGGGATCAACAACCTTATTATCTCTGAGGTGTTCAATGTTGAATTTTTTATGAACGTAAATTTTGATGGTTCAGGTATGAGAAGTATCATGTTCACTATGGAGGTGCTGAGGAAGAGAGAAAAGCTAACTACACAGACATGGTAAGCATAGTTAGTTAATTTTCTTTCCATAAATTGACTTTACTGACTCATTCTAGCAATTAAATTGCATAGCATAATTTCTGGTTTCGCTACGACCAACACAATGTTTCACTGTCTTATATAACTGTAGCAAAATGATGTCTCAGGTTCTAGTGTTAAAAGTTTGATATCAAGCAACTAGCAATTGAAAATGAAAGCTGAGTTTTATATTTGTAACTTCATCTTTGCTTCTCAAGGATATTACAGTATAACTTACAATGATCTTTGGATGAATATAGCCTGAACATAATTATTAAGATGTAGGGTATTTACTATTTAGTGTAACTTTTTTTTATAACTTTTGAAGGATATGTTATCACCATTTCTAACAGTTACATCATCAATGAAAGTGCGAATTATGCCTTTTAAAATATTTTCTTCTGAGCTGATTGACTGTTAGGCGGAACACTGCAGCTCAGTGGTTAACTATCATGTCATGTGAATTTCAGGTGAATAAGTATTACGACCTTGCAACTAGCTTTTATGAATTTGGTTGGGGTGAATCTTTCCACTTTGCTCACAGGTACTAAAATATCTTCTGCATTTCTTACACAAGTGGGTCAGCGTGTTT
>JAOQMR010106709.1:0-12126 GCA_027563865.1 Erythroxylum pelleterianum
ACTATTCTAAATCAGTCATTCTAGTACACTTACTCTAATTTCTCCATCAATCATAATCCAGTCAGTTCAGTCAGTTTACAACCCAATCAGTTCAGTCAGTTTCCAGTTCACAATCCGATCAATTCATACCTACAATTAAAATGCTGGACAATCATGAATGCATGTACCTATGAATAAATGCATATGCAATAAACATGTTCCTCTATGATCAAAGGCCAGTAGCATGCTCAGTTAGTGAATGCAATGAAATCTATCAGTCTGACCCAATATTACCATAATACCCTTGCTACCAGTAACGGGATGTTACACCACATGTAACTAGATCGTTAGTCTCAATTTTGCCAGAGGAGCCAGCAAAATTGGCTAAAGAAACATAAAGTAAGAGGAAGTTGGAGTTTGAGAAGAAGAAATCTCAACCTCAACAAAAAAACCCCTCCTAGGCTGGTAGAAGAAAGTAAGAAGCAGAAAACCAGTCAAAGAAACAGTACTCCAACTAATGTTCAACAAAAAAAAAAGGTTAGTTGAACACAGTTCATAAGAAAAGAGGATTTGAAACTAAAGATGATTGAAGAAGTTGAACTTGTCAAAAGTAGAAGCTCAATAATCATAAGAGAACCCTTGAGAAGGGTGGTCAAGGTACAATTCGAACCAATCTTGGTAAATAGTTATTCAATACATTTGTTGAATCATGGAGAGAAACTATTATATGGTGTTCTGGGAGATGAGAGGACAGAACCATATCCAACACAGATGACCAAGCAGAAGTACACTATTCATCCAGTCACAAAAAGAACAGTGATAAAGATTGTACCTGACATTCAACCAAGACCTTACATTGTACGCAATGAAGACAAGGGGAAGAAGAAAATGTATCCAGAAGGAATTACAGGTGATCTGACAAAAGATCAGATAGAAGCAGAAGTGAGGAATATAGATAAGGCGTATTATGAAGCTCAATAAAGAGGAATCTATGTTTCCCACTATATCTCAAAGGCATCAGGAAGTCATTGTGATCACTTCACCACTGATGAAACTTCTCAGGTAGTTGGAAAAATAACAGAAGGGCAGTATAGAACCATCAGAATTAGAGGTATTAATTTTAACATAGAGACTTTTGTGCACCTAATTATGCACCTTAGACCTTTGAGCTATATATCTTCAATTGGAGATGTACTACACCTTTTCGGAAAACAAGTTCCAAAGCTACCTAGACCTGATGACCTTGATCTCCCTGAAAGAAACTTATCTTTCAAACCTCCTGCTATCACAGTCATTGAACTAGATGTCTTACCTTTAGAACCATTTGTTGCTTACTATTGGTTTGGTAGAAGTTAGTCACATACAGCAAAAGAGTTATGAAGTCTTAGTCGAAGAAATTGAAGAAATTCGTGACAAGGTTGATGATCTGTGTGACTCAATGGGTGACTTACATGAGAAAGTAGCTCGTTTACGAGTGTCTATGGAAGAAGACCTGAAGTTACTCCGCAATGAGATGCAACGAATATTCTCTGAGTTTATGAAGAATCTACGGTGAAAAGTTTTGATTAATAACAAATAGGGGGAGAAGACAAGAAAAGAAAGATAGGGGGAGAAGAGAAGGAGAAGAGCAGATCAGAAAAAGAAGATAGTATAGCTTACAATTTTTTCAATTGTGTATCTTCTTATAAATAATACTCGATTATCTTTCTAAAATTATGATTATTTGTTATCATCAAAAATGGGGAGATTATTAAGTCAAAATGACTTCACGTTTAAAAATTTTGATGATATTCAAATAATAATAATAATATTAGAAATAATATGTGTGTTAAGTGTGAAGGAAACTAAGAAGGAAGCAAAACTAAGAAGGAAGCGAAAACTAAGAAGGAAGCAAAAACTAAGAAGGAAGCCAAACTAAGAAGGAAGCAAAACTAAGAAGGGAGCAAAACTAAGAAGAAGAAAAACTAAGAAGGAAGAAGAAACTAAGAAGGAAGCAAAAGTAAGAAGGAAGCAAAAGTAAGAAAGAAGCAAAACTAAGAAGGAAGTGGAAACTAAGAAGGAAGAAAAAGTAAGAAGGAAGCAAAAGTAAGAAGGAAGCGGAAACTAAGAAGGAAGCAAAACTACGAAGGAAGCAAAAGTAAGAAGGAAGTAAAACTAAGAAGGAAGCGGAAACTAAGAAGGGAGCAAAAGTAAGAAGTAAGAAGGAAGCGAAAACTAAGAAGGAAGTGGAAAGTAAGAAGATACGAAGATGAAGACCGGATAGTACGTCAGCAATTAATCAGTTTGAGTTAGTTATAGAACTCAACTGAATAACGGTTTCTGCAAAGAAACAAAAAACAAGAAACAAGAAACAAGAGCAAAAAGCAGTTGGAGACGAAGGCTATAAATACAAGTCGGAGTCGAAAACTGAAAAATTTAGTGATTTGAGTTAGTGATTTTAAGCTTTTGAACTTTAGCAAAATACTGTATTTGTTGTGCAAAACACTAGAGCTATCATTACTGTAACAAAGCTTACAATATCTTTCCTGTAAGAGAGAGGAAAAGCCGATAACCTGAAGAGGCTAAGTGAGCGAAAATAATACTTGGTGTAAGAGACTTGAAGAGGCTCTGTAGAGAAAGAATACTTGTATATTTTGAGAAGAATAGTGAAATCTCATAAAAGTTCTGAGGACTGGATGTAGTCCAAGGTTTGGGGTGAACTAGGATAAAATCGTTGTGTCTACTCTCTAACTCTTTACGTTTAATTTCTATTGTTCGTATACAAATATATAAAAGTTATTTGCTATTTAATCTTGAAGATATTCTCATATAACAGTTGTGATATTCACCTAGTAACTTTGAAACAGTTAGTTTTCAAAGAAATATCAAAGGGGATTGTATTTACGAAAAAGAATACATAATTCAACCCCCCTTCTTGTGCATTTTGTATACTTTTCATAAAGATTATGCTAACAAGTGATTTACTTCAACATTCCCCTCTATGAAATCTCCTGCAGTGATCACATTTGGGAATGGGTGGTTTATCCCCATCTCCCCTCCTACTGCCTCCAGCCGTTGGGGCTTGATGTGAGACAGTTTTCATCTATCTTGGCCTGCTTGCTCTACTGCTCTTCTCCTCAGACTGGCAGGGAAAGTCCTAGCACTCCTCTCTGACATAAGAGCACCGCCTCCCCTCTTAGACTATTCTCTCCCTTTTCTCTTTCTATTCACCACACTCTTGATGTTCTCCACATTTTCTACTCTCAATGTTGCTTCAACCAGTTGTTGGAAGTCACAGAAATTTTGTTCCACCACTTTCTCTCTGATGTCTAAGTACTGTCCCGTGTCAAATCTTCGGTACCTAGCTGCTTCGTTCATTATTAATTCAGCTGCATAACGGGTCAATTGTGTGAATCGGCGCTCATATTCACTCACCGTCATCTCCCTCTGGGTGAGGCTCAAAAACTCTCTCTGCTTCTACTAGATGTACACCTCTGACAAATACTTCTTATAAGCAATTAGGAAGTTCTTATAAACAATCAGGAAGTCCTTCCATGCCAATACCGGCTGCTTCAACTGACTTCCTGGGACACTCTCCTACTAATGTAGAGCATCCCCTTATAAGAAACTCACAGCATATTCAACCTTTTCGTCATTTTCACAGTCCATCTTCCTCAGCCACGTCTCAGCTTCCTTGGGATCAGTGGTCTCGTAAAAGTCCACTCCTCCATACTTCCTCAGCTTGTCGAACTGCTTCCCCTTCTTAACTGGGGTCAGAGTAGAAGATTATGGCATTTGTCCCATAGCCTGGACAAACGCTTGAGTGAAGGCTTGGAACAATCTCAGATTTAAAGTAGGTACTTGCTCCTACGGAACAGGCGACTCCTGAGTCCGTGATCAAGAGGGGCCAATACTGTGCCCTACGGAAGCCTCAGCATCTCCTAGGGTTCCAGACTCATCCGTGCCCTCCTCTCTTGGTGGAGGGTCAGGTGCGACCGATCTTTGCATAACTCCTTGTGTCCTTCTACGAGGTAGCATTTCACTCCTTTAATAGAAACACTAACGATTTGCTGACATTTTATTTTAATCCTATTTCCTGTATGTATGCATGATATGCATGTCACTTAATGCAAATAATCAATTCAAAATGAAATCAATTTATCAAGTATCACAATAATGCATAGCACAATATATTATAAGCCTAGGACTCTTTAAAATATAAGCTCTGATATCACAAGATGTTGGGCCCTAGTTTCGAAACCCAACTATCGATCCGGAGTCAAAAAGCGTAAGCGGATTTCTTTGTAGAGTCATTCCAATGAACCCTCACTTCCTTGCTATCAATCTTTGTGAATTCAACACCAAAGGCCATCAATTTTTATGGAAAGGTAGAAAAACATGTTAGGAATCTATCGCTCTAAGAATCACTTCATTTGGAGGTCGGACGAATAAGTTATGGCCAAACGAATTCAATGTGTTCATGTCCTTACTCATATTGAACATGCCTTGGCGCAATTGCCATAACTTTTACTACAGATGTCGGATTGATGTCGTTTTTGTATGTTTGAAAGAGGACTTCTAGATCTACAACTTTTATAAAGACCCCGAGTGAAATTCTATCATTTGGATAAAGCACGGACCGTGTGAATTTTACATGGTCAAACCATGTGACCTTTTGATCTGGCAGTTTTTCAGCATCAGTAATTACACGGCCTGTGTGATTTCACACAGGCAGACCGTGTAACCTTTGGACGTAACAAAATTTTCACCCTCCAAGACCCCTCTAATGGATCCTAAACCCATCCTAACATCCCCTTTTCTCATAATCTCCTCAAATTACACCCTTATAATGCAAAAACCACTTCATATCCATTTAACTACTAAATACATCTCATTAATTCTTGGATCTCAACTCCAAAGGATTCATCAAACACAATCTTTTCAATTCCAACATGTTATTCTAACACTAGCAACAATTGGAAATCTCAACCAATGGATAAGCACATCCATCATACCCAAACTTTAAAGAAACATAGTCATATAAAAGAAATTTCTCAAAGTTCTCATTCTCATTTCTAACCTAAATCAATGTTTGAACGAGCTTTACTTATATATCAACATATACATAAACTTAATACAAAATACAAAAGATGCTCATGTTTGATATGCCTATAAAGCTAGTCATATGTTACTAACTTAGTACAAAAGACTCCTAGCCATCTTGGAGTTTCCGAATGCCTTGTAAGGGTCATTACTCTTCTCGGTCTGCACCTGAGGAGGAAAATTGTGGGTTGAGCTACACAGCTTAGTGGCTAATATATTTGTAGCCATTGGCGATGAGCCACACAATCAAACATATACAAATATCCATATAGGTCAACAATGAAATCCCAGCATTCACAATTCCAATACACATCTCATAATTCAATACACCATCCCATGGAACATATTGGATCAAATTCACAAGTATAACACTCAAAATGTCATCATAACTTAAGACATCAAAATGCAAATGCACACACAATTTGGCTCGAGGGTTCCGTGGAACAAAGTAGAGAAACCGAAATTTACTTCGTGAATGAAACGAGTCCACTTTTCAGATATCGAGGGCCACAAACGGGCAGCCAGGAGAAGGCTTTATGTCGACGTGCACATGACTACGAAACGATTCCTCTCTCGCCCAAACACAATCAAATCGCGTGCTTAATTTACTCATTCACAATTTCATATTCTCATACTTTTTCTTCTTTCCATTTAATCAAAATGTCATGATACAAGGCATAGTATAATCATGCTCACAATTCAATTTTTATCACAATGTCATACAATAATATGCAAGTTCCACATCACAACATTTCAAAGCAAGTCATTTTAACACACGATACATACATAAGGGATTTTTTCCCATTACACAATAACTATAAATAAATTACCCACCTTATACTCTTGAAAATCCAAATTTAATTGTGCCCTGCCTCTTACTCTTGGGTAGGTTGTTCTTGATTTCCTATCACAACCAAAATTTTCACTTAATTCCAATTCCAATGGAAATACCCCAAATTTTCATAATCATAAAAAATGGAATTAACACAAATCAAACTCAAACTTAACCTACCCATTGTCCATATAGGTTAGAAAACCCAAAACTGAGAAACCATCTTCTTCCTCCAATCATTCCGAACACAAAAACCCCTTTCTCTCTCTAATCTTCTTCATTCACAACACAAACCATTTCTCCAATAAACAAGAAGAAAAGATGAAGAACTTACCTTAAGAAGCTTGATTCTTCTCTTCTTTCCACGATTTTTCCTCCTTGTTCCCTAGCTTTATCAAATTTTTTCTTCTCTTCTTCTCTTTCTCTCACGTTTTCTCCTCCTCTCTATGGCCTCTCACGATTCTCTCTTCCCCCTTCTTCTAATTTTAAGATACAAATTCACCTATTCTTCCAATTATGCCCCTCATTTATTTAGACTTTCCCATTTTACCCTTGTTTTGTCTTTTATGGCTCTAACCCCTTCAATCCACTAACTCCACATTAACTCTAACTAAGTTCCAATATTTCTAACTAATTTTCAATCTTTATTCATGCCTACTAAATTAATGACCCAATTTTAAAAATAAAAAATTAAACAAACAAACAAACATGAGTAAATCATTAAACAATTAAGAAGAAATTTAGAAAAAAATCAGGATCCAAGAGATGTACTATGTCATACGACATCAATACTGTACTGTGGTAATATACATTCCCGAATCTGATATAGATGTGAATATATTATCGTGAATTGGTTGAGGAAAATAGAGAAATAAGTGGAAATGATGAGATTAAAGTATATAAGCAGAATGAAAAAAATATATATTATGATCCTAAGAAGATGAACTTGGAACTAAACTGGTTGTTGATTAATGTGACAAGAGTTATGATCCACTATAAGAAAATGTTAGTGGAATTCAGATCGAAATTTCAGGATGATTATGTATCTATAATTCTGAATTGATAGTGAACATACATATGTACGACGATATAATGGTAATTGGAAGAAGGGATAATGATAGTAATATATGTAAAAGTTGTCACAATTAAGTTAATTTGTTATTTTGTGATCACATATTAAATAATGGGATCACCATGACAAGTGAGAGAATCGAGCATATAAGTATCATATGCCTGGAGATGATAGAGGAAGCAATTTATGATATATGAATATTTGTTAGTCATGGTCCCCATAGTTCAAAGTCTAAGATGAATTAGAGTAATGTATGAAAGTGCTTATAGTGATTAATCAGGGATAGGTTGAGATTGTTAATGATGTTAGTATATGTGTAAATGCGAGGAAGAAATTGCAGGGTACGATGGTAGCCTGACAAAAATAGGTTTCTGTCACGATCTTGGAATGGATACCCCAGTCGTGGGCAAGGTTAAAGAGAGAAATATTGTCTAGGATCAATTGAGATCAAAGTATCATTAGTGTAAAATATAAATTGGTGATTTTTAAGAGATAAATCTCTGGATAGAATGGGAGGATCTTGATGATACACACCTAAACTTATGTGACAGTAAACATGTCAACTACCTTATCAAGTTTTGGTAAATAGAATATGGTAAGAAATGATAAAAAGTGATCTTTACGAGTTACTAAGAATGTATGATAAGCAATAATGGAAACAGTGGATTGATAAAGGGTTATATGACCATTATAAATGATAGTAACAAGAAATCTTCTTTCAAAGAAGAATTTCACCAAATTAGATTAAGCAGACCAGATAGTTTATTCTTAAGAATGATTAATGAAGGAATAAATATGTAATTAATCAAAAGTGAATATTGGAGTCTTAATCCTGGCGAAGACTCAAGCATAAGATGTAGAATATACTACTGAGTGTATGCATTTTGTTAATGTAAAGTATCCAACTAAGTGATTGAATTCTTGAAATTGAGGTAACATTATTACTAATGTGAGGAGAAATAGATCCACATTATATTCTATGCAAATTTATACAGTAGGTACAAATCAGATCCGATGGATGTGTTACCAACACAGGAAGTTAATATTGCAAATAAATTAAAATATGTGGAGAAACTAGTATGAATGAGTAGACACTAGAATAAATCAATGTGAAATTAGAGGAAATTGAGTGAATGGAGAAAATCATTTGAGAAAAGAAGTCAATTGGGAAAACTAAAAATAATATAAGAGAATATCACCTCATTGAGGAATTAGTTACCTAAGGAATTATGGGAACTAATCATTGGTAAATAGAGTTTTAGTTATATCTATTAAAGTTAGCAATGCCATCCCGCCCCCCCCCCCCCCGGACAGTATCATGGTATTGAAGAATAAAGTGTCCCAATTTTATTTGGATCAAGTATTAACTATGATCATAGATCCTCTTTTGAGTGTATTCGATAAGTAAAGAGAACATATTGAGCACTTGAGGAAATCTTACATAACATGAAGGTAGAAATAATTATATGCCAAGTTTAATGAAAGTGAATCTTAACTTGATCAAATAAAATGTTAGGCCATATAGTATTGGAACATGGCATATCGGGAGACCCAAGGAAAGTAAAGGTAATGATGAAGATAGAAACTACAAGGAATATATATAAGATCCAAAGTTTTCTAGAATTAGCTGGAAACTGGACACTACTAGAAGCTGTTAAAGAGTTTCTACTGATCTTAGCTCTTTGATAAAAATGTATAAGGAAAAACGTGTAAATTGTATGGACTGATGAATGTAAAGAGAATTTTGAGGAATTATAACACCAATGTTAATCATATCATTTAGATTTGGAAATTTTGTAATATATATATATAATGAAGTTTCACATCAGAGATTAAGATGCAATCTTTTGCAACTTTATAAAGCGATTTTGTATGCGTAGAGACAATTAAAGCCTCAAGACTTTATTATTTGATACATGATTTGAAATTTGTTGAAATAGCCATTGCTTTGAATGCTTGGAGACACTATATGTACAGTGAAACATTTTGGAATTATATATAAATATACATATCAATAAAGTTTGAGGTACTCATTGAGTTTGAAAGAATTTTATATGAGACTGAGGCAATGGATAGAAGTATTGAAGAACTATGATTGTACAAATGAGTACTATCTTGGTAAAACTAGTGTACATATCTAATGCATAAACCAAAAAAAATTCAATAAAGGAATAGTACAAATTCAGATATTGTGGTTACTAAATCTAGTGCAATGAAGAGCATAGAATATTGAGTTGACTTTTGGATAAATCAAAGTACTATTAGCTAATGATTTTAAAATCAGTTTCGCATGAAAAAGTAGCAAAGCCTAAATTGAGGATTCAGAAATTATGAATCTTAATAAGGAAATTGAAAATTGATAATGAATCTGAATTTTGAGTTTGGATAGGAAAATAATACCTTGTGATTGTAACATGAAGTTTGTGCACACAATAAAGATGATTGAGTAAAAATTGTTAGAGAAAGCATAAATAACAACTTATGATATACATCCTAGTAGGAATACGACAAAATAATGTTTGATGGCAATGGATGTAAAAACAAGTGACTACATGTATTTTTTTGCCAACAATCTTAATTGTTGGAGATATGCTTAAAGCTTATATTTTGGTGTTCATAGAAACACGATGTCAATGTTTCGTTTTAATTGACTTTAAGCATAACAATCAATATCATAGTGATATCATTAGAATATTGTACGAGGTGTTATATGACAAAAAGAGTTGTTTGCCCTTACATTGAAATGAAGGGGGCCT
The DNA here is from genome assembly GCA_027563865.1 of Erythroxylum pelleterianum. Classification (NCBI taxonomy): domain Eukaryota; kingdom Viridiplantae; phylum Streptophyta; class Magnoliopsida; order Malpighiales; family Erythroxylaceae; genus Erythroxylum; species Erythroxylum pelleterianum. The sequence continues at coordinate 9,722 of JAOQMR010106709.1, forward strand.
AACAATGGTTAAAGGCTATAATAGATTTGAGATACTGTTAATGAGTGAAATGAATTTGTAATAAAAATAAAGTGACTTATGAAAGACGAATGAATTTGGTGGATCAACATCAAAGTGAATATAATGTGATAGACAGAAGAGTTGAGTGTATTAACACTGAAGAGATGTGAACTATCAAAAGGAAAGATGAATTATTTCTGTGAGTACCACCTCGGTAAGGTGTGCTTAGATTAGGAGAAATGATAAAATAAGCTCAAAATGTATTGGTCCACATGAAGTTAATGAGAGTGTAGGACCAGTAACTTACTAGTGGTATCATCAATAAAGAAGCCTCGAATTTATAACGTGGGATATGTGAATATGCTAAGAAATAATGATATGATCTAACAAAGACGTATTGTCGGCTTGCGAAGTGAAAATTATGAATAGCCTAAATTATATTGAGGAAATTGTTAAGATAGTGTGTTGGATCCCGTCACCGGAACCCAACTATTGCACCTTAAATCGTGAATCATGATCATTTTACCTTGAAGGGTTATTCCATTAAACCCTAATTTGCCGTTAAATTTTTTTTTATTGGGCCCTCATTAGACATTAATCATACTTTTTCAATCCTATAATGTCTCAAAGTTCACTTACAAATGCTCTCTCAAAATTCACTTACAAATGTTCAATAGTGAGCCTATACTAAAACAGTCATATGATTGGACTCTGTTCGCTTACTTGTGAACCAAATTTGGAAGACTTTAGGACCTTAATTCCCACTGACTTATTCACATATTCATAGTACTAAGTCTCTTATTTAATTTGGCAAAAGAAACACCTCAATTGGAGTTCTACAACTCAAGATACGCTTAAAAATCCAAAGTGCGTTCATAACCCGATCATACTTTCTTAACTGACCACTTACTTGCATTTAAGCAAAGTTCCTCAATTTAACTCCAATTATTACCAAAGTTTTAGGAGAACAATATACATGTCTTAGAAAACTAATGGTCCAAGAATCACCTCATTTAGAGGTCGGATGAGTGAGTTATGATCAAAACAATCCGACATGATCATATCCCGATTCATGTTGAACATACTTTAGTAAAAACGTCATAACTCCTGCTATAGATGTCGGATTGACTTCATCTTTATACCAATCAGTATGTACACATCCTGATCTACAACTTTTATTTTGACCAAAAATCTCAATTTTGTCATTTAGTGGGCGAAAACACAGACCGTGTATCCTTACACGGTCTGCCCGTGTGATCTTCGGCTGGAACTTAAAAACATTGCATAAATTGATTTACACGGACCGTGTATACTTACACGGTCTGACCGTGTATACTTACACGGTCTGACCGTGTAACTATACACAGACAGTGCAAATTCTACACAGTCAGCCCGTGTTCCTCTCGGCCAAAATTTCGTTTAGTCTAAATGAGTTACACGGTCCGTGTGTCGTTACACGGTCTGACCGTGTAACTCTCTGCCAAAATTCGCACCCCTCTCCTGCGATTACACAGCCCGTGTACTCCTACACGGTCTGGCCGTGTAATTCTCTGATGACTTTGGCCTCTCCTACCTCCTTTACTAAAACGGCTCTATCTTCCTATCTCGACATTGAAAACTCGCAAACTTTGTCTCGTTTCGAAGACAACAGGACAAGCTACAACTTCTATGAAGACCACTTGTCCAAATTCATCCTAGATCAAATCCAATTTTTCATTAGAAGTCAGCCTATACCTTTTTCCCCCATGCATAACTTACAACTCTTCCTAATTTCTCTTCTTCTATCATCACAAACACTTATAATTCTCTCCATTCCATTCCTTGCCATGCAAAATCACTTCATACTAATTCCAAACATCAAACCTAATTCATCATATTACCAATTCTTGATCCAAATCAAAATCATCAATTCATATCAACCATGCATTCTTATACCTTTAAATCCCAATTTAGGGTTCATCAATTTATCAACTTCAGTTCATTTTCATTCTTCATATATATAATCTCAACTCATTATTCATAGAGGATTTGCCTACCAATTTCCTAATCGTTCATTCTTAAGTCTCAATTCATTTGGCTTTTCATCTTTAGCTACATTTCACTATCCAAAATTCCTGCGCTTACTTTTTTATAATCTTCCATGCACAAGATGTCTCAACTCATCATCCATTCATAACCAAATTTACATGACTCAAATTGCACATACATATCCATATTGTATTAATCACCCTAAATCAAGGGTTTTTTACAACCTTATTAGCATTTCCAAGCCCAAATCCCAATATCAACAACAATATCCAATTTACACAATTCCATGTCTACAAATGTAATTACAACTTTATAAACACATGATCTAACTTCAATTACACAACAACAAGCAATTAATGTCTTGATCCACTTTCCTT
>JAOQMR010106751.1:0-12120 GCA_027563865.1 Erythroxylum pelleterianum
TTTGATACCTTGAAAAAGGATCTAAGAAACTCTAGGCTCAACCTTCTATCAACCAAAATTCGCCTCATAAACTGATCCGGGTAAAGACTATAAAAAGCGCTAAAAGTGGAACCATCCATGAAGCTTACCTCATTCCATTCGAATTAACGCCTAGAAATATTCACAATTTTTCTTTAGCTTGATTTCGTTATTTTATTTTATTTTGTTATTTTTGCTAGTTAATTTTCTTATTTTATTTCTCCATTTTTACACACTCGCCATCGGTTTTATCTATTTATTTATTTTGATAGTTAAATTTTCTTTTAAATTAGTTTCCCCATCCTACACGAGTAATTAGTCCAATTAATTGAGTGATCCAAGCCTGGTAATTACACAATTACTCCCTGTGGGACGATATTATACTGTACTATTTGAGACCCGTGAACTTGCGGAATCCCATCAAGTACACCTTACTTATATTTGCAGGGTCCTCACCCAACATAATACTTTCACTAACGACAATAGTTTTATACAAGGTTTTACTAAGTGGACACCACTTAACTCTTGACACTATCCCTCGTCTTCACAACTTGTGAAAGTATTTTACACGTGATATGACGACCGCCTCGTATTAACCTCAACAGAGGATTTTCTCAAATAAAGTTTAATGATAACAAAACAAAATAAACAACTCAAGTGATTAAACAGAATTCAACATAAACGAAAACATATGAGATAAAAAAAGTAACTCCCCTAAATATATTGTTTCATCAACGAAAGAACGAGAAGTTGTCAACCAAGAAATCTGCTATGAATCTTTGATATAATCACTGAAACATCCCATACACAACAGCTGAAAAACGTCTCAAATTAACAAGTATTTCATCACCGAAACGTTAACCCAATATAGCTGCAACAACCATGAGAATTGTTGAAGTTTTTTGCACCAAACTAACAAAAAAGACATCATCTACAAAGTCACGAAAACTTCTGGAATTTTTGCACATTAGCACAAAAAGCGACAGCCATAAAATTACCCAAGACAATCCTCAATTATCGTTTAAGGATGGAAAATTACCCAACTACAGAAAATCACGCAATCAACCAAAAACACAGTACTCACTCACAATCAACTTCGTCTCTTACTACCAATTATTATAGCCAACATGAGACAATCCCATCAAAGAACAAAGACGTGGGTTGCATAAAGAAATCAATTGGAAGATTGCCATTCACCTACATTTTCGACAATTAACAAAAAGAACATAGACATTGCGCAGCCATGGGCATATGCACAAACTAGATCATCTCATCATACAAGGAGTCTTCACTTCGTAGAGTCCTTCATTCAACACCCCCTTTGGTCACATGATGCACATCTATATCTTTTACAAGATTGAAACTTTATCCAAGTTAAACAAAAATTATTATTAAATACACCAAAACAACAATTTTTAACCCATGGTCTAGCTAGCTTTACCCAATCAAATCTAATGTATCTTCTACCTTATCTTGATTTGAATTTGAAGCTACATTATCTTGGAGATCCAATTATAAAAAATGCCAAAACTAAATAATGAGATATAGAGCATATATCTTAACAAATCTTTTGTGTTGATGTATTTAGTATAAGGAAAATATCAAAAAGATGAAGGGGTTGATACTCATTTTTGGGCTTTTGAACTAGTTCAAGCTGGTCACTTTGATTTGTTGTTCCTTTCTTGGATATATTAAATCGGTCTATGATTTATAAATAACATTTTTTTACAGGAGCAAACAACCTAGAAGTTACTCACCACTAGGATGAAATCTACTATCCGACACTAATAGCGCTCATAACCCAAGCAGAGGATAGAGCATAGCATGAGAACCCAGTGTAAGGCTGTGAGAATACTCTGCAATAAAATCCGCATAGTGATTGACTTCCTTAGGCACATATTGGATACTTGCTCTCCATTCTCTACTAAGAAGCTCCTTGATACTATGTATTAACTGCTCATGTCCACTAACATTGTCTCCATGTAGCACTTGGTTAATGGCTGCTTCACAATCAGTTTCCAACACCACATTTCTTGTTCCATGCCACTATGCAAAACACAAGCCATGAAACATTCCCAAAAGTTAAGTTTTAAGAATGGATCCCTTACCCATATTTATAGCAAAACCCCTAATCGAAACTCCATTATGGTCTCTCATTAGCCCCCCAACTATAGAAACTCCATTATTGGAGTTAACAACTTCATCTACATTCAATTTCAGCCAACCACGCAGAGGGGGCAGCCATGTCCTCTCTCTATCCTGTTGCACACTGGTCTGGCTAAGGAAGCATTGCTCACGGACTATGTTAACCTCATAAACTCTGTTTCAGCTATCTTTGACTTGCACTAATGGTATCTAGTCTTAGTTCTGAAACGTATGCATTTTTCTCCATTTCCATATTCTCCAAATTGCGACTCTAAGACATATTTCCCATCCTCCATTCTAACGGATACCCCATTTATTGATTAGATTTTCCTATAGCCAATATTTAAAAGACAATGAGAAAAAATTAGTCCAAAAAGGCATCGACACCAGTTGATTCTAAACAAGTTTTGCCCAGCGACAATCCTATAGAACATCATTCATGATGATAAAAGTCACTAAAAAAAAGAAACATAGTATAGAATCTTTGAGCCTCTTCACCTCCTGAATCTCGTTCTTTCATGATGATAAGGACTTATAGAAGCAATCAAAGGATCAAAATAGCTCTCGTATGATTCTTTCTGTCGATGCATTCCAGGGACCATATGAATCATGCAACGTTTTGTCTCAGTCCCGCCTTTGATCCCATCATTCATGCGATTCCGCCAGTTTTCATAGGACAACATTGAACAAGATGAACCAGGAGCTTTCTCGATCACTATGCTCAGCATTTCACATCCATTGTGGTATTCAACACCTTCTTTTCTTATTACTCTCCTCTTTGCAGACAACTCCTGCTCAAAAGTTACTTCTCTAGGAGCTGCCATGATGGGTTACACTCAAGGTGGGATGATATTTTCTCCAAGTTGCTGGTAACAACATCAAAATTTATAGTATTGGAATAGTTGATTCACTACGAACTATCCCACCTTTGTGGTAACTCTTGAATTAGACACAAGTAATCTTATCTTTACTTGTTTGCCAAGCATAGAGTCCCGACAATTATGATATTTACATGCAAAGATTTCAAGGTCTTCTAATCTGATCCTTTTACCTATTTCATCATCCATGGAGCTGCACTGTTTTATATCAGAAAATTATGAGCGGGGTCTTAACTCTTAAGACAATGACAGTACATACGAGGATTTCAGGGACAACCTCGACCTTTCTAAGTTCCAAAGTTAAAGGATTATGAATCCACTCAGCCATCCAAGTCCTGATCCTACTCTTGGAATGAGCTTCAGTGCCTTGTCTAGTGACACAAAAAGTATAGGGGTTAGGTACCAAATCCTGGGCTATGCCATTGAAAAGTTATGCAACTTGTTGTTCACTACCAAGGAGGTTGAAGACTATACCCTTAGATCTTAACACCTTCGCATCTTCAACTTGATCGATCAAAATTTTAACACTGAAATGTTTTCAATTTTTTTGAAAGAGTTAATGGTCAATTCAATGAGGATGCAGATGAAGTTTATCAAGAGATTGGATTGGAGTTCAATAATGAAGCCATTCGAATAGAAGATGTAGATATATCATCATTCCATAGGAGAGATGTTGATCCGAACATAGTACAACTGAATGAAGTCCAAGCCACTTTTTTCAATCAAACAGATGAAGACTACAATCAGGATGAATTAAATGACAATGATGATACTTTGGCCGAATATATTAGTGATGAAAATTCCAATCAATATGTAATTAAAGATGATGATTTTCAAAATCTTGATCATAAAGATTGAATGTAAATAAATTGTTTATATGGTTTGAAATGCTATTTTCATATTGTTGATGTTTTACTTGTGTTTATTCAGGATGAATCAGTGTGTATTGTTGGTGTTTTACTTATGTTTATGCGGAATGTTAGTATTTGATTTATGTTTATGCTGAACGTTTATTTTTTTACTTATGTTATATGGAATGTTAATGTTTGAGTAAAGATAATGCTTTATGTTGATATTTCATTTATAGATATTCAATATAATGGGACCTAATAGTGACAAGGGAAAGAGGGTGGCAACTACTGACGTTGTCCTCCAACGCAACAACTAAATTAATCCGACCCTATCGATGAAGGCAGTCAGCAACAACCTATATCTATCTCAACTAGTGCTAAGGGATCTTCAAGTCTGTTATTGTTAACCACCCATATTTACAGTTATACTCAAATATATATTTACATGTTCAATATGTTTTTCTTATCATTATTCATTTATTGTAAGGTTCCAATATTGGCATAAGCAAAAAAAAAAGGTACAGGTATCACTAAAGGATTTGAGTTGCAACGCATTAATGTTGCAATGAACAAGTTGTTTGTACATATTAACCCCCTGCGATGTCGTCCTGTTGATGAGATCCAATCAACAAAATTGTGCAGTGAGTTGGAAGTCGTTCTTAGGAATGAACTACCGTACTTTTAGCATACCAGACAGTTGAAGGAAGACAACATGCTATATAATGCATTGGAAAAAATTTCGGTAAATTTTTAATTCATTTTATTATATGCATTAGATTTTACTTATTTAAAGAGTAAGTTAACTTATATGTGTTGTTAACAGATGAAGCTAAATATCGTCGATATCGAGGAAGTTTCAAGATGTGTCAATTCACTGTTGAAACAAAAGGCAAAGGATCATTGTTATCAACTTCATAAATACTACAAGTCTTTTCATTCGGATGAGAAGGTAAGGAGACATGCTTCAGAATGAGTGACTCTAAAAAATTGGAGTGAAATGTGTGATTATTGGGCCTTTGCGAAGGTTCAGGTTTTTCTTCTTTCTCTTCATATTTCCTTCCATTAATTTTGATTTTGCATTTAATGACTATTTATTCTCTTTATTTAGGAAAAGTATGAGAAAGTCAAGGCTAACAAAGCAAAAATGAAAACTCCTCACAACACTAGCTTTAAATCATTTGTTGTCGTATGACAAGAATTTATAAGTGTAATGTTTACAAGTTATTATTCTATTAGTTAATACAATATAATCTATTGTGTTCCAATTTTGTTTATTCATATAACAAAATCAGACTCAACTGTATAGACAAGAGTGTAATAGGATCACACTTTACAAGCTAATACACTACAAGGAAGGTGAAGTTAAACATCTGAAAAGGTGCAAAATAATTATGTAAGTATAAAAAATTTAATTTTAGAGTTTATTTCTTTATATAATACTAAGTCATAATATTTGAATTACATCTCGATTTTGTGTTTTAAATTGTAGGACAAGATGCAGGAGTTGTTGTAGAGAACATTGTCTGACGAGAATGAGCCCAATGTGGATGATATTTGCAACAATGTTCTTAGTAAAAAGATCAGCGTATATCAAAGGTCTTGGGTATGACCCTAAGCTAGTTGGTTCATCATTGTCACGACCAGCATATATAATGATGCTTCAAGAGGAGAACCGATCGCTTAAGGCTCAGTTACAATGTAATTAAAAAAAGTTAGATCGTACTCAAGAAAAATTATAACGTAATGAGCAAAAACTAGACCGTACTGAAAGAGAATTGACCAAGCTAAAAAAGATGGCTAAACAAATACTTAGGTCACAGTATGACGATGAGGAGTCTTAGTTTGTTGATAAAATTTTTTCTTAGGTTTTGTAATAAACATTTAATTACATGTTTTTGTATAAAATGCATTTCATTTTTAATTATGAAATATTTTTATTTTATTATTATTTAAACAATATATTAACAACAATAATTACAAAATGTGACTAAATTATAATTCAAACCATGTTAAAAACAATAACATGAACTAAAAATCTTGTTAATAATTACAATTAAATATCAAATTGGTAATAGGGAAGATAAATTAAAAACAAATATTCGTCACTAAAATTTTTAGCTAAATATATAAACTCGTCACCAAATCTTTTAACACTTTCCAAAACATCTCTAATAACATTTAACTACGCTTTAATTTTCATAGATAAACATATTCTGCTACAAAAATAAATCGTCAGTAAACATTATTCTCCACACCTAAGTTAACGAAGCTAATTACCTTTACTACCAAAATTAAACGTGGCAATAAGTGATCTGCGACTATTTCTCCTCTCGTTGCATATTCTTATGAGCGACGAAGTAATGATCGTACCAAATCTTTTAGGCGACTATTTCTTTAAAAGGTCACAAATAATTTTTGGCTACCAAACTTTTGAAATCATTTGTTCGATGATTTTTTTGTCGTTAAATACTTTTTGCGACATCAGCGATGTTATATTTCATCACCAATACCCTTCTCTATTGTAGTGACTGTTGGTTACTACTAATGAGATAGAAGACTATACCCTTTGATCTTAACACCTTCACTTCTTCAACTTGATCGATCAAGCATATATAAGAAGTGAGACCACAAAGATCATCTAATGTGACGCTCCCAAAATTCTTAAATCACAATTAACCAAATAGTTCCCAAAACAAACCATTAACCATCAAATTCCTCACTAGTTCCAAAAGAGATGATTGTTTGTCAATCACAAAAATATTCCATACATCACAACTACTCGAATTGTCACATTCGAAAATATACCTATACATTCTAGCAACTATACAAAAGTAATATGTTGGCTCCACCTAATCTCCACTATGTCAATCACGTACACTAGAGTTATCGATAATCACTGAATCTCCTAAAACAAATGGCAAAAGGTGAGTTGACAACTCAGGGAGGATAGCCGTCCTTACCCTTAAAACTAACTCAATAATTAATTATAACACTTACTCAATCGATTAAATCATACATATAATAAGTATATACACAACAATCCTTAGTCAACTGCCATTTATGTTTTATTCCAATATTTAACTGAATTGTCTAACCCCATCTTAACCTAGTAGGCGTACAACCAATGGTATGTCGACTCATCTCATCATAATCTCTCATCAGTGGAAACGTAATTAAATGTATAAATATCAACACAGGGTACCTTAATTTCTCAATCTTTCTTGATACCCGGTACTACTCCAGTACCTAGCCATCAACACAGAACATTTTTGGGACTCAGAATATTCCAGTACCACTTCGGTACCTTGTCATCTGCGTAGGACATCTCCAGGACTCAGGATACCCTGGTATCTGCTCCATGGACAGATACCTAGCTACCACCCCGCTTATATGGACACAATCTATCCATCTAAGATCATCGAATGTAGCCTATCCTAGGCAAGCTACCGATTCTCGATTTTACCAAGTATTCACAACTTATTATCCACTAGTTTTTATTTAATTAACACATTTCTCGTCATCTTAACAAGCAATACACATCAATGAAACATCTTATACTATATTAATTATTTGATAATTAAAGTAAATATAATTCATGTATGTAATTATTAATCATTAATTAAATTAATGTTTGATTCAAAATATAATTTATTAATACCAAAATGGTACTTAATTTTAAGAGTAAAGTCTAAGGTTATTCTTACCTCGATTTCGGATTCAACTAATTGATAATCTCAATTACCCCTTAATTGGACTTTCGAACCTAAAATTTACAAAATTTTATTATACTAATTTATGAAAAATTTCTAACCCAATTACACTAATAATCCAACATTATTCTCTTTTCTAATTTATTCTCAATTATGAAAATAATATCCTTACTAACTTAATCTCCATAATTACTAAAATACCCTTAACTAATTAAAAGTCCTATCTTACCCTCACTCATTTTCATTAATACCAAAAATGACCTTTATGTAATAAATTCCAAATTTACCCTTTACTTTCTGCACTTCGTATTCTACCCCTACATGCAACTTAAAATTTTCAAAATAATGTCATCACCTTCACCCTATTCACTACTCCCCTCTCCTCTTCTTTTACATTTTCAGCCCCATTTTCTTCATTTTTATCCTTTATACAACTCCAATTATTGTCTCAATCAACCACAACATGCAAACCAACTATAGATTAATGTAGGATTATCAAAAACACCAAAAAAAACATAATATAGCTGCTGAAATTTTTATCTTAATGAGGGATTTTGGAGTCGTGAACCTCCACAATTTCTTTGAAGTTTTCTGTAAAATAAACAAAATGAGGAAACCTATAAGGAAAATGTTACATGCAGAGCAAAGTGATACATTTTTAACACACTCACTAGCTGAAAAAGTAAAAGTAAAGAAGATGAGAACTTTTGTTAGTTTTAATGCATATTTCATGCATATTGCTTATTTATATATTCCTCTTTTTAATGGTTTAAAGGGCTGAGCTGTGGGTTTTGTTTTAATTTAGATTTGTGGGCTTTACATCTGTTGCGTCAGGGCTAGCTTCATAAGCCACTAAATTTAAAAGCATGGACTTGGTTGCGTCGTCTATCATGATTGGGGAAGGAGACATCCAGCAACAAGTTTTGATCTGAACTTGACATCTGTTTATTTTTTGTCCCATAATCCTCCACTACTATATATATCATCAAATGCCACAGCTGTAGATTTATTTTTTTTCCACCCCAATTTTTTTGTCTCCTATACTATATTCTTCATAGTCTTCATATCATTCATATACTAATAGACTTTTTAATACAATAGTTATATGACAAGTCAGTCTTTTTATGAGATAATCTCGTCGACGAGCTCAAGGTTTTAGTTTTTTTACCATAGTTCCTTCGTTAATTTCAGCTTTAATAATGACTAAATCAGCTTGGTTGAAATTCATATTATGACTATCATTTGCTACTACAGAATAAACAAATTTTAAAATTGAATAACATGTTCGATACGGCATGAGTTCAAGTATTATAAGTGTTTCTGAAATGGTCACCTGCGCTTGGCCTGAAGTGAATCCCCAATGTCCTAAGCTCCTTGGCTGTAGGATATGAAATTATGAATACCGATCCCGCTGTCTTCCTTGGAAATAATTTCTCCTTAGATCTCTTGTGTTCATGTATGTACTCAGGAAAATATCAAGAAGATGAAGGGGTGGTTGATCCATATTATTAAGAGTTGCTTGTAATGAGATAGTTTGTGGATATAAATCACCACCAAAGCTGCGGATGAAGTTGTTAGTTAACTCCTCTTCAACATTTCCCTGGAACCTTAATCTCATTATGTAAGGAAGTTGGTTCTCTAGCAACATGAAGTCCCTTCTAACAAAAGCTGCAACGCTGCTTCTCACGTGCTTTACTTTAGGATTCTCCATGAAGTCGTGTATGAACTAGGGAACGAAACATCCGTCGGCAAGCATCAGTGTGGTGAATACATTCGCGTTGAACATCGACACTGTCTCCTCAGGATAGTATCCTCTTACAGCAACAGAGATTTGTTGCACCCGAGCGTAAAGGGTACATAACGACTCTTCACAATTTTCGACGAAATTACGTGTCAGAAAATACTTGATGTTATGACACTCATCCCACATCGGTGGGATGAGAATATGAGAGAAGGAGAGGAGCTTATAAAAGAAAGCCCTCTCCTCCTACTTTAATGTACCAAAAACATAATTCCACTTTCATAGTGAAATTTCTTCTCTCTCCGTGGTTTTTACCCTATTGGGGTTTTTCACGTAAATCTTTTGTGTCCTTTAATTTATTCCTTATTTCCTATATTTTCCAACAAGTAGTATCAGAGCCACGCTTGGATTAAGTTTAAATCTTTATTTACAATATGCTCTGTGGTTGCCACTTAATATGGATCCCCCATATCAGAAAGTAAAATAGATTTTGCGGTTACCCTCGGGTGTGCACGGTGCGCTTGTGGGACCACCTTTGGGTTTTCGTGCCTAGTGGGACCCATTGTCTCCGATATTCCAAAATTACTCAGTGTCATCATTTGTGAGGCCCATGAGGTTACTATTCATATGTGGAGCCCACGAGGTTTTGACTTACGTGAAATAGTGGGATGACCTTTTTCGGCAGAATGTCAGAAGTAAATGGAGAATATAAGGTGGATAAATTCAACAGTCAAAATTTCTCAATTTGGAAGATGAGAATGAGGGCTATCATGGTGAAAGATAAGTACCTCGCAGCGATCGTCAAAAGGCCAGATAATATCACCGATGAAAAATGGGAAGAAATGGATGCAAATGCAACGACAAATTTACATCTCGGATTGGCAGATGAGATATTGCCAAGTATAGAGGAGAAGAAGACAACCAAAGAAATTTGGGATTATCTTACAAGCATATACGAGGCAAAGTCCCTACATAACAGAATATTTCTCAAGAGGAAGTTGTATACTTTGCGGATGTCAGAATCTTCAACGGTGACCGAGCATGTCAATACACTGAATTCTCTATTTTCACAACTCAAAAACATGGATTGTGTGATAGGGACTAGTGAACGAGCGAAAATTCTACTTCAGAGTTTACCGGATTCATACGATCAACTCATCATCAACTTGACGACCAACTTGCCTATGGACAGTGTGAACTTTGATAATATTGTAGCTGCGATCATTGATGAGGAAAAGCGGCGCAAGAATAAGGAGGGATCTTCACAGCAAGTAGAGGCATTGACAGTGACAAGAGGAAGAGCGATGGAACGTGGTTCTCGTGAGAGTCAACAACACGGTAGATCAAAATCTCGGAGTAAGAAAAATTTCAAGTGCCACAATTATAGCAAGAAAGGTCACTACAAGAAAGATTGTTAGAACCTAAACAAAGTTCTGGTCCTCAGGGAAGAGTTGTCGACCCTCAAGGAAATGTTGCAAGCAGATCAGACGTCGATAACGCCTTGAATTGTGAAGCAGCAACAACACATGATGGCAAGAGGATGACGCAGGATGTGTGGTTGGTTGATTCTGGTGCAACCTATCACATGACCTCTCGTAAAGAATGGTTCTATCACTATGAACCAGTCTTAGGAGGTGTTGTATACAACTGCAGTGATCAGGCCATGAAGGTTGTTGGAATTGGATCCATCAAGATGAAGATGTACGATGGAACTGTTCGTACCATTCAACAGGTACGACATGTTGAGGGAATTCGGAAGAATCTATTGTCGTTGGGACAATTGGACGACCTCGGCTGTAAGATGGAGTGTGAAAGGGGAATCATGAAGATAGTTCGTGGAGCGCTAGTGATAATGAAGGCAGAGAAGATAGCTGCCAACTTGTACATGGTAAAGGGAGAGACTTTGGTGGATGGAGAAGCTTCAGTTGCCTCGAGTAACAATGAGTAGTCTTCAATGATATGGAACAGAAAACTTGGTCATATGTCGGAGCAAGGAATGAAGATTCATATAGATCAGAAGCTACTTCCTGGGCTCATAAAGGTTTCACTACCATTTTGTGAGCAGTGTGTGACAAGCAAGCAGCATTGGTTGAAGTTCAACACATCGAACTCTAGAAGCACAACTGTTCTAGAACTAGTTCACTCTGATGTTTGACAAGCACCGGTTGTGTCCCTGGGAGGAGCGAAGTACTTCGTATCATTCATTGATGATTATTCCAGGAGAAGTTGGGTGTATCCAATCTAGAGCAAGGGAGATGTGTTTCTGACCTTCAAGGAATACAAAGCGCGAGTCCAGTTGGATACAGGAAAGCAGATAAGGTGTCTCAGGACAGACAATGGAGGAGAATACACTGGTGTAGAGTTTGATAGTTATTGTAAGCAAAATGGTATCAAACGACAGTTCACAACGGCATATACTCCACAGCAGAACGGTGTGGCAGAGCGGATGAACAGAACGTTACTGGAGAGAACCAGGGCAATGTTGGCGACAGCTAGTCTGGAGAAGTCCTTTTAACACCGCTTATTATGTGATCAACCGGAGTCCGTCAACAATAATTGATTTGAGGATACCGATGGAGTTATGGATAGGTAAACCAGTATATTATTCTAACCTTCATGTTTTTGGAAGTCCTACATATGTGATGTACCATGCCCAGGATGTTTCAAAGTTGTATCCGAAGTCTAGGAAATGTATTTTCATAGGCTATGCTGATGGTGTAAAGGGGTATCGCCTGTGGGATCCCACTACCCACAAGGTCGTTATCAGCAGGGATGTC
>JAOQMR010106804.1:0-12117 GCA_027563865.1 Erythroxylum pelleterianum
ACTCAATCAAAAGATCAATAGCCAACAACGCAGCAGTCAAAAACCTTCACAAACGACAACTCATTCAAGAGATAAGAAACATCAGCAACGCAGCATCTACCCATCAAAAATACCAACGAAAATCAACACAATCAAGAGGGAAGGACAAAAACAAAAGCAGCACTCCCTTTCTCAACACTTTTACCGTCGTTGTTGTTAGCCCCGAATTTTTTTTAAATTAAGCATGATTAGATTAATTGAGTAAATTGTGTTAGCATTAATTAAGTTGGCATGAATTAGATAAGATAGCATTAATTAGCATGTGACATTAAATGAGTTAGGTAATATGAATTAATGTTAGTATAATATGTTCGATGGTATTAAAAGATTAAGTGGGCCTTGGGCTTGAGTAATTTAAGTTAAGAATATAAGAAGGATGGGATAGAAAGCTATTGGGCCATTGGGCTTATGAGTTAAGTGGTAGGAAAGGAAGTATAAGAAGAAGGGAAGAATGAGATGGGCTTTGGGCCTAAAGGACTTAAGTTAAGTTAGTATAATATAAAAGAGAAGAGAATAAGTGAAGTAGTAGGAAAAGAGGGAGAAGTGGACGACAATTTGGAGAAAAGAGAGAGGAGGAGTTCTTGAGAGAAGAAAGGAGAAGAAGAAAAAGAAGAAAGCTAGGGTTCCAAGTTTCCATGAGTTCAAGAGCTTGTTTCAAGAAAGTCCAAGGATTAAAAGAGTGGAGAATGTTCTAAGCTACACTTTGAACCAAGAAACTCATTGTTTAGTTGAAGATTTAAGGTAAGCCTCATGTTTAAGCTTTAGATTTTGCTTAGGTTTTGGTTGAGAATGCTTAAATATGAAGTGGGTTTAGTGATTCCCAAGTTAATTTTATGAAAGAGTTCATGTGGATTTTCAATTGAGGTTATGTTGAAATTGGTTTTTGTTTCTCTTGAAGTAGAGCAAGAGAGAGGAGAAGAGCAAGGAGAAGAGCACTCTTAAACAAGGATTAAGAAAGTTATAAGGTGGGTTTCATTTTTATCTTTATGTTAGTAAGTGATAAATGCTATTTAACTAATGACATTAATGAATTTCCAACTATTTGTTAAGTGAGATTTGATGTTGCTTTAAATGCTTGTTAGTAGCATTATGATTGACATTGTGTGAGAATTATAGCAATAAATGCCATTTGTTGACATTGTCATGATGATGAGTTGATTTGAGTAGTTGAATTAAATGAGCATAAATGTTAGCTAGTTTCAAGAATCAGCTATTTGGATGCATGAAAAATCCATTTTCAGAAATCAGCCAGTTGGACAAGAAAAGTCCAGATTTTGATGCATGAATTCATGTTATGTGGGTTAGTTAAGTCCACCCAGCAGAGTCACGTGCACGTTGACCAGTATAGGCTTCGCCCGCCTGCCCGATTGTGGCAAGGATGTTCCTTTTAGGACTCCTCAGCATATGACTACACTTGTGTAGCTCCTCAGTAACCCGTGGACTTATCGAACCATTAGTTATGTGTTTATGTGTTAGCTTGTATTTGCAAGAATGATAGATGCATGAATCATGAAAGTTATGTTTAGCTTGATGAAATTATGAAATGCAAAATTGTTTGATTGTTTGATGAGAAAGTTGCTAGTAGTATGGATAATGAAATAAATTCAGCTTATTTGCATAAATATAAACATGTTACCCACGAGCGAAAGCTCACCCCCTCCATCCCTTCCCATCTCCAGGTGAAGAGCGAGATCTTGAAGAATGAGCATAAAGGCATACTCCAAGACTTTGTAGTTTTGTGTTTTCAAGTGAATTTTTGTAAACAATGCTTTAGGTTGCATTTTGAGAGAATCAGTTACTTTGTAAGTTGTATTTTGGCTAATATTGTAAAGGGCTTGAAATGCCCACTAAAGTACTTGTTTTTGATGCAAATGAAATGCATGAATTATGTTTTATCATGGTATCTCAAGACCAATAGTATAGCTTTCCAAGTTGTATTGAATGGCTTTGAAGTTCATGTGGGTAGAAATGCATGTTTAGTTCAAGTGAAGAAGTGTTTAGATTTGTGATTGATAAGTGTTGTGAATGTGTTGGGTTGAAATGATGAGTTGAAATAGGTGTATGAATGATTATGAAGTGTTTCGGCATGGAATGGATGGGTTTGAGAAGATTAGAAGTGTTAATGGTGTTTGGAATAGGTTAGAAGAGTATTAGAGGCATTGAAATGAGTTAGTTATAAGCATACCTCGACTTGTGTGTCTCCATAACTCGAGTTATCATTTTTCAGAAACTTCTCCGCCCTTAAATAACTCGAGGTATCTGTTGCATAACTCGAGGTGTCTGTAAGCATAACTCGAGGTGTCTGTTTCATAACTCGAGGTGTCTATAAGCATAACTCGAGGTATCTATTTCATAACTCGAGGTGTCTGTAAGCATAACTCGAGGTGTCTGTTGCATACCTCGAGTTGTCTGTCAGTATAACTCAACTTATAGTTGGGAAAGTTATATTTTTTTTGGGTTTATCAAGGACAGTCAGGGTCTAAGTCTTAATCAGTGTATGCTCACCACCAATGTGAGTCATCAGAGAGTGTCAAGTTTAAGGTCTCAGCCAGTCAGCGGTCTCGGGAGTGGGCCTCAGCAGGGCTCACCATCCGGGCCCGTCGAGCTCCGGGAGCGGGGTCCAACAGTTGTTCAATCCAAAAACATAGCATTGATTTCCCAAATCAAAACAAAGCAATACACCAAAACTCCACGTCACCCAAGAGGCAATCCTTAGCAAATCACTTAATGCCCATTATTTACGCAAGCTCTCTCAAAATACCTTAGATAAATCCTTTTCAAATAAGGATAATATCAACATCCGAAAGTTAACTTGCCAATTTCAACAAAGTGCCCAATTACCAATTTAGGCATATCAACAAAAGGTATTAGGAAAAATTCTCATGTCCAATTAAAATGCCAAAAATAAAAATAGGATATATTAAAAAATAAATTCTAACAATTATCTTGACTTGTAAGCTCTCCATCTCTATAGCTACATCCCTGAAAGTTCTTGAATTCCTTTCGGTCCAAATGTGGTAAACCGTAGTGGATAAGAGAATAGGGAAGATGGAACTCTGTGGAGGAGTTTGGTGAAACCAAGTTAGGATAGAAGGAAGGCTTGAGTAGTTGGGAATGGTGATTTGGAAGTGGGTGAGGCAATGGGTTCAAATAGATTTTAAGAAAGGACAATTAAAAAACAGATGTTCATTGGATTCTATGTCCAAAATACAAAGGAAACAATGGTTAGGGGTATATAGAAAGTGAAGTTTATCTCTTGTTTTAAGTTTTTTTAGGACGATTAGCCAAAAAATGAATGAACACCTTGGGCTGTTATTTTTGAACCAAACAAGGGAGTACCAAGGAACTTGTTGGGATAAGGGTCTCAAGAGGTTATAGGCTGAAGCATTGGTGTAAGTTTTTGAAGAACTAGGCAGCCATTCCAAATGATCTGGAGAACTATTTGGTTGGTATTGAATGGGGCCAAAATTATCAATGAGCTCCATAGGAATTTCCTGCCACCTTCATACATTATTACTAATTATATCAGAAACCTTTGCTGTCATAGGTAACCCCGACCCATTTATCTGTCTAGGTGATAAGAAATTCCTTAGGATTCCCCTTAGATGCCAAGGGTCTTACCATAAGAGAGTGGACTGCCCATTACCTATCCTAAATCTGAATTGATTCCCTAATTTGTCCCTCACACTTAAGATTTTCCTCCAACTCTAGGAACTATTATTGGTAGGTTGAGCATTCCAAAAAATTTTCCGTCTCAAAATGATCGTATGCACCTATTTGATCCACATGACCTCTCTATCATAGAATAGATACCAAATCCTCTTTCCTAACAAAACAATGTTCCATGTTGGCAAATGCTTAATCCCTAACCTCCTTCCTTTTTTGGTTTTGTAAGGTCGCTCCATTTAACTGTGGATTGATGGTGACTATCTACCCTCCCAGCCCATAGAAAGTTCCTGAGTTTAACTTCTAGTTTCTTGAGGACAGAAGAGAGGAGAATAAAGTGAGAAGCCCAATACACCTGGAATGAAGAAAGAACAGAACTCACTAGTTGAAGTCTACCCTCATAAAAGAGGTTTTTATGAGTCCAATTATTTACTCTCACATCAATCTTATCCAATAAGGGTAAACATTCTCTCCTCGATAACCTACATGTAATGTTGGGAACTCCTAGATACTTTATGGGTAGGGATCCTCTACTAAGGCCAGACATTTGTGCCAATTGGTTTGTCAAGTACTCCATGTCATGAGAAAGGAAGAACTGACTTTTGGAAGGATTCATATCCATTCCTGAAAATCGGGAGAAGGAGTTTAGACAACTGATCAAGAGTTGAGTTGATCTGATGTTAGCATGACAGAACATCAATAGGTCATCCTCAAACAGGAGATGGGTGAGATTAAGTGAATTGCATCTCCAGTGATATTTGAAGGAAGGATTTCTAACTATGCAAGACTCCTAGAAAAAACTTCCGTACAAATAATAAAGAGGAAAGGAGATAAAGGGTCTCCTTGTCTAAGCCAATATTTTCCTTTGAAGAACTTGGAAGGTAATCCATTGATCAAAATGGAGTATGAAGGGGAAGAAATACACTCTTGGATCCAAGCTGTGAATTTAGGAGGAAGGCCTACAGCTTCTAAAGAATTAAAGAGGAAATCTCAATGGATGGAATCATAGGCTTTTTGAAGGTCGATCTTAAAGGCACATCTCTTTTGATTATTAGAAAGGTGGTAGTTTGTGAAAATTTCTTGGGCTAGCAAGATGTTATCATCAATTCTCTTATCTTTAATGAAAGCACTTTGGTTAGGACTAATAATGTAAGGGAGAATTGCTCTAATCCTATTGGTGATGATCTTGGCTATCACTTTGTACAACATGTTACAATAAGAGGTTGATAATCTACCACTGAGGATGGGTGAGCCTTTTTAGAAATTAGAGTAATAAAGGTAGGTTTAAGCTCTTTAAAAAGTTTCTCATGCTGAAAAATATCTTGGATAGCCCTAGTAATATCCTCCCCAATAATGTGCCAAGTTTGTTTGAAGAAAAAACCATTGAACTCAACCGGGCCAAGAGCCTTATTCGAATTGAAAGAGTCGAAAACCTCTCTAATCTCTTGAACTGAAACTTCAGGGGATTAGATAGACTTTCAGATAAGGCTTGAGAAAAAAGAGAGTCTACAAAGTCCTCGGAAGAAGGAAGAGGTTTCCTACTACCGATGAAACATTGAAAGAAGTCAACAAATTGTTCTTGAATCTCTTCGTGGCCGACTATCCTTCTCCCATGTTGGTGAATTATCAAATAGGAAATGTATTAGTACAATTTTATTAAATCGATTCGTTAGTGCCTATTTTGAGTAATTATATGATATATAATGTGTTAATTTTAACACCATTATATGATTATTTTTGTAAGTTTTTGGAAATGCTTGTATTATAATAATTTTTGGCTGTCGCATGTAAATATTTTAATATATATATAATAAAAGAAGTCGTAGCTTTATATTTATTTTATTATGATTTTTATCTAATTGATATGTACGCAAAAGGGAGGAATTGTATGTATAAAATTTTTTCGCAAGTTATTTCAGTTCAATGTAAATGTCAGAATAAATCCTCTTCAACTAGCTTAACTATTTATTTAGCAAATTTCAGTTGATCTAATGACCAGAGGTTCAATGGCAATGCTATAAAAAAACATATAACAGCTTGGCAGTCTTTGACAAAAAGTGAAGTGATCGGAGTAAAAATAACTCAAATTTTAAATAAATATTTAATTTTTATTTAAAAAAATTGTACCTAATTAAAATTTAAAAAAAGCTTAAAATAGAGCTTAAATTCAACTCAATAAATAATTATAGAAAAGTAAGTTCAAATTAAAAATCTATCCAATTTACATATAAAGGTGGGCTCATTTTTTTTATCGAGTGACAAATTAACGCCTGAATATTATTTTTGATTTGTTTGAGAGTGATTAAAAGTGAGACCCATTAGTATTAATTAACCAGGATAATTAAGAAAAAAACAGTTAATTTCAAATATAATCACATAAAAATTATAGTTGCATGAGTTGAATTGAACATAAAAGTGATGTAGTAGATACCCAATTACAAAACTAATTCCAAGAACATATAAATTCCAAGTGCAATTACATAATCGTTAAGCATTGATTAATAATTTATTAATCAATGGTTAACGATTAATAATTTATTAATCAAATATTAGTCCGGCCTCTAAAGCATTGATTAATAATTTAAATTTCTAAGATGAGGTACAATCCCCAAACACTTTTTGGTGAATAGGCTCGGAAGAGATACTTTCTACCAAGTGACCCACACAAAGGAAATTTGTTAATGGAACGCATTGTAATTATTCTCCTCCCATTCTTTAAAAGGTGAATATTTCTATATAGTTGTCGGTCATTATCCTAGAGTGTCAGATTTGGAGGATTCGTGCCGTGTAGAGAAGACGATGCTTTGGACGATTTCAAATGAGGAGAGTTTGCTAAGTAATAGAAACAACTTAACTTATAAAGACATCCATGATCCTCTGCTGTTTGGCTTCCACTTCTCTTTTCATTATTTTTGCTGCTATAATGAGAACATTTATAATCCTTGCAACTTTGAAGGAGATCGCCAACTATGTGAAGTTCCCATCATAGGTATGTTAATCCTCTTCTCCGCTTTCACTCTTTTCTTTATTTTATCTGACATGCTTATGCTTATCATTAGTTTAAATTGTAGCTATTACTATTCTTGTGAATTCAGTTTGAAATTTCAAAATACTAAATATAAGTAAGTTCTTTTCTTTAAATAATTATCATTAAATCTTAAAGAAAAATTTAAAAAAATGATCGATTTATATTATCATTTAAGAAAAAAAATTGAAATTGGCCATATTAGGAAGAAACTGAATACTTTTGTCTAAATCCTATTTATAACAGAAAATAAAAAGTTGAATATATTTATATTATTATTTAAGAAAAAATGATTGAAATTGGCCATATTAGGAAGATTTTTTTTTTCTAAATCCTATTTATATCTAGAATTTGATTTCTAAAAACATATATGTTTTAGTTATTACAAAAAAAGAAAGAAATATTATAAAAGACTTTGAAAATTGAAAACGTATTAAAAAAAGTTACTCTTATAAAAAAAAGTGTTATAAAGTTTAACAGAAAAATAAAAAGTTAAATATACATTAAATATTATCAATTCTCGTATCAATTTTTACTTTTCTCTTTATTTTATCATATCTTTTTACGCATATATACTAATTGATATATTTCGTTTCATTTTAGTTTTATAAATATTAATGTATTGAACCTGATATTTTTCATGTGCGGATAGTTTTCTGAGCTCCATCATCCATTTTGTAGATAAGGTCGCCACTTTTTTAGGTCGTGGCTTCCAGTACCTTTATGATATTGGTAAGTCGTCTAATTAATTATTAACTTTGTCCGTCCAAACATGTTAAACATTAATGGACACTTCTCCCATATATTTTTAAAATTTTCTTGCCTGAATTTTCCCTAATACTTGATAGGTAACTATATTAATTTCTGTTCTATTAATAATGTAAAATTATAAAATAGTATTTTTTTTTACTTTCTATTATGATTAAATTTTAAAATATTTTAAATTTTAAATTAATATCTAAACTTATTCAGATTAATATAATAATTTTTATTTTAATAACTTTTAAATAAAAAATATTTTTACAATTTCACCTTTCAATTTTTTAGAATTTATATTTCAAATTTAGTATTTTTATTATTTTAATGTATATTTTTGTAATAACTGACACAAATAATATGAACTAAAATTCAAGAGTATATCTCAATATAAATCTTTATTTATTACAAATATTTTTGTCAAATATAATATATACTAATTACAGTAAGATACATATAACACTAAATTTGAATATGATAAAAAGAGGAATTATGCTTCTCATTTAAATTATTTAATAATTATTAATACATATTTTAAATTTACAATTAAATTTTAATTTTCGTCAAACTAATAAATGAAATTTAGTTTCCACACAACATAAATCATTCATACAATTTTTTTAATACAAGTATGAAACATATAATAAGTCGTGAATTTACAGCTTCTTATGCACCGAGGCTTAGGCTTACTATGCATGGAAGTGGTGATCTATACAAATATGATATTTTGTTGAAGAAATGTGTATACAATTGGTTCTGCTCAAATTAATTAATCTTTACTTTTAATACTAAAATGCAAGAAAATTATATCGTACGTGGGGGGAAGATGGTGAGTATTTAGCAATTGTGTTGCCTCAGCTGTAACAGTAAATGTCTTTCGGAAGTTTTGGGCCACTCTTACTCTTAGAATATGGCTAATGGTAGATTGTCAGTCTTTCTCATGATTTCATAAATGAAAATAGGGCTTTAAAGTTTAATTACAGTTCATTAAATTGAGAATAATTAATGATACATTACATGTCTCTTCATCCAGTTAATTTGCACACATTCTACAATACTCCCTCTGATTCATAATAAGAGTCGTTTTAGATAAATTTTAATTTTTCAAAATAAATGTCATTCTTGACTTTATATACATGTTTATAATTTTACTTCCAAAATTAACCTTTAACTTCTCTCACATCTTAATTACACAGATTATACAGATTATATTTTCAAGGCACTTTAACATGTAATTAATAAGGGTATATTAGACATTTCATTAACTTTCTTAATAAGTGTGCATTACTCTAAAACGTGACTTAGGGAGTATCATTTTAGTTGTGTCACTTTTGTTTGATTTTCTCAATGTTACAGATTCAGACCGACGTTATTGCATCTTCTGGCTATTTGCAATTTTTTTCCTACTCAGAGTGAGAAACTTTATCTTTTGTTTTAATTTTTTTAAAAATTAAATTTTTTGTATGCCATTTAAAATTTATAGGACTTTACAATATAGTAAAATTTCTCTCTTTTTATTAATAGAAGGAATAATTTTAATAAAGAGATGATTACTTTGTTTTGCTATTTTAAAAAATCATATGGTTAAATTTTAATAAAAAAGTATAGATTAAAATTAATTAAATATATTTTTTATATTTGAATGCATTTTTTTTTTCATTTTGAGAGTTCATATAGTAGATTTTCTTATATAATTTCTCTCCTAAAGAAGATAGAATATAATAAGATGTGCTCGCTTTTTATTTAGAATGGCATAGATTTACAAATGCATATTACAATAAAATGTTATGAAATGGAATTTTTTTTGGGAAAAAATTGACATGTTTTGCTAATCATATTGACTTTATGAATCAAATTCAAAAAAAGAATATCTTTTGTAACAAAAATAAACACTTCAAAAATTTAAATGAAAATTTCCATTTATTAATGTTTAATTATGATTTGATCTGTTCTGATGATTGAATAATTTTGTTTTAAGGCTAAAATAGTATCATTTAGCCCAACCTTTACTGGAAGGATGTTAGTATCGGTACATACATATAGATTGAACAAATATGTATACATCTGCTTCGTCAAATTTCATATATTTTATTCTTTACACACTAATTAATCTTTACTCTTTCACCAAAATTCAGGAACCTATCATCGATGGCAGCATAATCGTGAGTATTTTGGAGTTGTGTTTTTTCTTTTTAGTATATATACTTCGCCTGGAAAACAGTAATTGTTTGATGAGAAATGAAAACATAAATTAAAGCTAGTCTTGCATCATTAATAATTTTGTAATTACTCATAAATTCTTAGAAATCATTAGACTGCTACTTTGTAAATAAGGGTAGTGTAATTTAAACTCTAGAAAGTATCATTCATAAGGACTCTTAATGTAAGTTTTAAAATTATCGATTAAACATAGATATTAAAAGATAATCTAATTTGATTGATCTTTTTTTTTAATTTTTTTATTATTGCAGGTTCAGATCGCCGCTATTGGATTTACCGTTTATTTTCAGCTATTCTCCATGTTTGTAGTAAGATACTTCATCTTTTATAAGTCATTTAAGATTTATAAAATTGTAAAAATAGTATTTACTTCTTTTTTATTTAGAGGTGAAATAATTTCAATAAATAGTTAATAGCTTTTTTATTTTTAAAATTCAAACAATTAAAATTTTGTCAAAAAAAGGTTTATAGATAATAACTAATTACATAATATTTTTTTATATAATGTACATAATTATATTAATACTAAAATTAATTGATAATTGGTTAGTATTTACATACTCATAACATGATAATTCATAAATAAAATTTTAAAAATAATTTATCTTATTAGTCGACAATTTTTTAGAATACCTTTCATTGAATTAAAATACATAAAATTTTAAAAATAGCAATATCAATTTTTATTATTAAAATTGATAAAAATAAAATATTTCTTGATAGGACTAAAAATAAAAAATTATTAATATAGATTACAAACAAAAAATTGAAGAATTCTTCTTTTTAATAATTAAATATTCTATTTAATTTCTTACATAATTTAGTACTTTATTTTATCTCACTAGTATAAGTTTGTGTTCTTTTTATACAGTTGATTATCATATACTGCTGTTCATTTTTGGAGGTCCGCTTGTTTTTGGGTTTTTGATTTACAAGTGGAGGAGGAGACATTTATCAGCGTTTGATAATATTGAAAAGTTTCTCCAAACACAAGGAGATTTCATGCCAATTCGATATTCCTATTTTGAAATTAAGAAGATAACTAAAAATTTCAAGGACAAATTAGGTCAAGGAGGCTATGGCTCTGTATATAAAGGAAGGCTTCGAAGTGGTCATCTTGCAGCTATAAAATTATTGGGCAATTTTAAAGCTAACGGCCAAGATTTCATCAACGAAGTTAGGACTATTGGAACAATACACCATGTGAATGTGGTGAAACTCATTGGTTTTTGTGCTCAAGGATCAAAGCGTGCTCTTGTGTACGAGTTCATGCCCAATGGTTCTTTGGACAAGTACTTATTTTCTCCCGAAGTCACCAACTCAATCAGTATAGAGAAGATGTATGAAATTTCTTTTGGAATTGCTCGTGGTATTGAGTATCTGCATAGAGGTTGTGCTATGCAGATTTTGCATTTTGACATCAAGCCTCATAACATCCTTCTTGATGAAAATTTTGTTCCAAAGGTTTCAGATTTTGGTATAGCCAAACTTTGTGAAACAAAAAGTACAGTTGTTTCTCTAACATGTGCAAGAGGAACCATTGGCTATATGGCTCCTGAATTGTGCTACAGACATCTTGGAGGAGTCTCTTTCAAAGCTGATGTATATAGCTTTGGGATGTTGTTGATGGAAATGGCAGGGAGGAGGAAGAATTTGAATGCTTTTGCAGACCACTCAAGTCAAATTTACTTTCCTGCATGGGCTTATGAGCAATTTAGAAAAGGAAAATACATAGAATTTGGAGAGGCCAATGCTACAGAAGAACATAGCAGAATAACAAAGAAAATAATTGTGGTGGCGCTTTGGTGCATACAATTGAAGCCTGATAACCGACCTCCTATGCACAAAGTAGTTGAGATGCTCGAACAAGATGTGGAATGTCTAGAACTACCTCCAAAGCCTCTGCTCTCTTCACACGTTGTAGAAGATAAAGACACTGAAATGGAAGAACACCCAATAAAGATAAGAGATTCTGAAAGTGATTATGATTCCATCAGCTTAATTGTGGACGCAAAGTAAGTAGTCATTTTATAAGAAAAATGAGAAGCTATTTGATTATGAAATGTTGCAACATGTTCGATCAGATGCATGCTTGCTACTATAATATTTAGAGCATGGTTATGATTACCGTTCCGTTTCGGCCTAAATTCGGTACCGGATTTTAACTTTTGGTACTAGTGAAAAATACCGATCGGTACTGGCCAATTTCGGAGGTACCGGTCGGTATTCAAAATATTGATCAAATACCGGCCGGTACCGGGAATTTTAAAATTTTGGGGGACCTTTTTGCAAAATTTTCAAAATTTCCCTCTCTTCCTCCTACCTCTCCTTCCCCTCTTTTTTTCAAAGTTTTTAAAATAATAATAAATATTTTATTACTAATAATAATTATAAATTAAATAAAACTTAAA